>JAABOM020000110.1:25271176-25293811 GCA_011800125.2 Solanum clarkiae
AGGTTATAGTTGGGTTGTAGGCTGACTTGTCTTGGTGGGATAAGACGAGTGCCATCACGTCCATTTTCGGGTCGTGAGATTTTCCTTCTCTTCATCCTTACAATAATATTTTTGGAACTTATAACAATTGAAGTATAATATTTTAAGGAAGTGATATTGAATTTCGAAATATGAGAAGTTAACTTAAATCAAATAAGTGATGTTGAAAAAGTTTTAAAAAATAATAACTCACCATCATTATGAATTTGTTAAATTTGTTATTGTTTTGATAAATTAATGACTAAAATTTAGTCTTCGTGATATATAAAATTTATGTTTCAAATTTGAGTTCGTTTGAGATAGATTTGAATGTTGAATCGTGTGTTGGATTATCATAATTGAGAAACAAATTGTTGATTTTGGGATCAAGTTATTCACTGAATCTTCATCCCAAAATATTTGAAGTGCATCCAAATATATATTTGACCTCGTGACAAAATATCTGAAGTGCATCATTATATGTCTGATGTTTTGGCATATCAAAGTCATAACTTCAGTAAAATAATATTTGATGTTAGATATTGTCAAGGTCATAACTTTAGTAAAAATGTTCTAAGTTGATCTTGATAGGTTATTATATATCTGAAGATAGACTTTGTCAAGATCACGACTTCACCCAATTTTTTAAAAAAAATTGGCCTTGTAAAGATGGCTAGAAGTTGGTTTTGGCAAGGCAGACCAAACTTCAAGCAAATATATATGAAGCACATTCAAATATATGTTTGATCTCGTGACAAAATATTTGAAGTGCATCATTATACGTCTGATGTTTGGTATTGTCAAAGCCACAACTTAAGTAAAATAATACTTGATGTTAGATATTGTCAAGGTCATAACTTTTGTAAAAATATCTGAAATTAATCTTGAAAAGTTATTATATATCTAAAAATAGGCTTTATCGAGATCACAACTTCATCCAAATTTTTTTAAAATTTAGTCTTGTAAAGGTTGCCTGAACTACATTTCAAATAAACACAAAAGTGTAACTTACAATAGCACAACATTTACAAAATTTACATGCCCTAATTATAGGACATTGATTAAGTTATTACAAGTTATTCTTTGTTGTATCTAATTAATTTATACCTAATTAATACATCCTATTTGAAACCAAATTGTGCAAAATTATATCCAAGATAAAGTTGACAACTCATCAAATCCAAGATTGCTTGTGCAATATTCACCCCAATAATATGTGGAAATATATATAATGATTCCATCTCTTCTTCTTTCACCACCTAATATTGTTGCACAATATATATAATGAGTTTGATTACATTAATATTATAAAAAGAATTTTTACTACATAAAAACATCTAAAAAGTGACTAACTATTTATGGAAAGGTTGTGATTAATAACATGACAATAAGATAGATTATTTGTTGTAACAGGCAGAAGTGTAGCTTCAAATTACTGGATTCATCTAAACCAATAGAGCTTAATTTATACTAAAAATCTACTTAAATATCAAAAATATTAAATAGCAATCAATATTCTGTTTTAGTGACAATATTGATCCAAGTTGACAATAAAACCAAATATATTAATAAGTCGAACACTTTTTTCTATTTGATTTGATTTGATGTTAAATTTTTAAAAAAGCCAATAATACTGAACAATACTGATTTGATTTGATTTGATTAAAAACAGTCTGAAGAAAAAATCAAATCATACTGACACGTTATATGAACACTTTTTATTATAATTATATATACAAAGTATTAATATTCATAAGTAGTTTTAAATATTTTGTATAGATTATAAAATTTTTGTTATCTGAAAAACTAATGGGCTTTAGAATTTAAATCCATTCTTAGAAGAAAGATATGAATACAGCCCAACTAACATAAAGAACAATTATGAAATTTTATCTTGATTTTTGTTTGTATTTGATGTAAACTTAATTTACCTTTATAAATAAAATAGAGACAAGTAAAAATAAACGGATAGAGTAAGAAGTACTTCCTTCGTCTCAAATTAATTGAATTTTTGAGACTTTTTTCAATGTTCAAAATAGTTGAATTGTTCAAAGTTCAAAAAGAACGTTTGAAACTTTTTTCATGTTTGCCCTTTTATTTATTGAAGTTTTATATTTTCTAGGAGATAAATTTACTACATATTTATGATTCACAAAGGGCAATAGTGAAAAGTATGATATAAATTTTGTCTTTAAATGTTTTTCTTAATATGTGTGCATTACCTCACAAATTCAATTAATATGGGACAGAGGGAGTAACAATTTAACTTTTAAAAAACTCATTTCATTCTCAATGAAACAATTTAAATCTCAAAAATATCTATGACTTATATTGAAGCTTTTTTTTTCTTTCTTAAATTTATGTTCAGTCAAATACCATCACATAAATTGACACTATGAATATCGAAAAAGGAAAAATGTGAAGGGTTGTTGGAAGAGTACCTTGTTATATATAGAGGGTTGAACCTATAGTAGCACATTGTAGAGCTTTATAAAAACTCTAGCTTAGTGCATTTGCCCATTTGTACAATAGATTGGTGTGCACATATCATATGGACCAGTAGTTGTTACATGACAATTGGAAGTGAAAATTCTGCCATTGTTGTCATGATGAGTTGAAGATGTGACCATGTTTGGATGATACATAATATTATTGAGCCTTATATCTTCATGATTAATTGTATCCTCTTCAATAGTTCCACAAGAATTTGCTTTACTTGACTCACAAAATTCATCATTTCTTGCAAATCTTCCCCTCACTCTTGGCCTACTATCTGCTAGTGTTTTTCTACATGCATACTGCAAATTTTTTTAAGAAAATGGTAGGGTTAGTTTAACAGCCTAAACATAAATAAAATTTATTTTTTTTGTTGCATAAAAGTGATTGAACTTTATCCACTGTAACAGTAAAGCCATCGATTTATTTGTTGTCAAATTGAAGTAACTTCACTCTTATAATGAGTAATATGGTCTTTTGGGTATAGCAAGAATGAGTTGTCTCTCTTTCTCTTTCACTTGAAGCACTCTACGTAGATAGCTCTAGTGGCTCTTTCTTTAGCTTTTATTTTATTAGGTGCCGCCTCCACCCTCCACACTCACATTGTACAAGAGTTGCTCTAATATTCGCACTACAATCAATAAAATTACTCTCCAGAACGATATATGATATGAAGTCAAAACCAAGATAAATAGAGATTTGCCCTTATATTTTGTTGTCTCAAAGAGACAAACACTTATATAGCTAGAACTATGTCTCGTGGTCTTTCCAGCCTCATTTGATTTCAAGAGCCTCCCTTTCCCCGTCCCTTACTCACTTGTTGAAAGCTGTCATTATGAATTTTCTCTCCATATGTCAAAAAGTACCTTATCTTCACCTTTTTATATTTATTATTATATAGAATTTCCTCGAATTTCTATAAAACAAAATGAAAAGCATGGATAAAAGAACAAACAAAAAGAGAGAAAAAAAAGGAGGAAAGAAGGCTATTGCTAGTAGTACATAGCCACATAGAGTGAAGGGGTGTTCAGCTAAACGCCTTCATCAAAAAATTATATTAAATATATATAAAAAAAATCATATTGTATATTTATTTATAAGCACATATCTTTAGTGAAATTCTTATCTTCACCATTACTATAAATATTTTTAGGGGGAGAATTAATGAGAGGGAATAAAAGTTGAAATAATATAGAGATGTAGACCTTGATTTTCTTGCTGAAATTCCTCTCATTTCTTTTCTTCATGTATCTATGAATCTTCTCCCTTCTTGCCTCAACTGAACACCTACCAGATTCTAAGGTAGGATCTTCAAACCTTGTGATTTCTGTGGCCAAAGTGTTAGAACAACCAGCACCACTAACCAAATGCTGACTCTCATTGCTCAGAGCCTTCATATAAAAAAAAAAATTGTTTAATAATATATCAGTAGCGAAGTCAGGATTTTCACAGAGATGATTCGAAATGTGAAAATAGTAAAAGTATACCACTAAGGAGACTCAACATATAGTATATATTTATTGAAGAATTTGACCTATATAAGGTGGTTTATCACATCGGTTGGGGAGAAAAGCTTTTTTGTTGTCAGAAAATTCTACTCCGATTTATTAAACTTTTCTCTTAGGCGAGAACTCACTCATTTCCTTTTTAAACTTTGGCGAAGCTCTCCTTTCCTTAGAGTTTTGGCGGAAATATTACAATGTGTATATAAGGCAAAACTATGTTTTCTATGACGGTGAATTCCTCGGCTTTCTTCGCGTGTTTACGTTTTTATACTTTGAAAAAGATATTGTAGAGCTAGGACAGTTATGCATGAGGTCTACCCAATGCTAGATGCAGAGGCGCATAATTGATTGATATGAACATCATAAGCTATACAACATTACCCCAATGCCTCAAAGGCTCCCGCCCATTACGGGGTAAGGGGGTCGGATGTACACAGCCTGACCCCTATGTTTAAAAACATAGCGCGGCTGTTTCCGAATGACCCATGATGAGAGTCGAAAGTTGCATTGACTAACTGCTACTTTACAATTGAGAGAAGCGCAGACAGTTTAAAGACCCATTTTGCTTTATTCCATCATACCCCAAAACCAAAAAATAGTGAATTTTTGGCTCCATCCGAGATTAATGGAAAAAACATCATGAGCTATCCCGTAATAAAACCAGTTGTTGCTGACTCGGTTCCTTCTTCATAACCAGGGCCAACCATCAGACTGTAAAAATTGGATAGGTTCGATCTATAGTCATTAGGGCCTCCTAATCTATTAAGTTACACATGAAATGAAATCAATACCTGAAGTTCATTGTTGTAGATCCTTGACAAGGAATCAGGGCAAAAAATTCTACCATTCTCTCCTTGAAAATCCAATTCTTGATTTGGTAATTGAGATCCAAAGAACAAAGCTGTATTAGCAGCTGCAGCAAATATTGCTGAAGCTTCTGAATTCATTGTGTTGTTAAGATTTCCTTGAAGGTAACTATTCACCATGTTAGGATCAAGAAGTGCACATGAAGGAGAAGAAGAAGTACTCGCGAGCCCACGCATGTAAGGAGGAAAAGAAGACAATGATTCATCTTCATATACATGTCCTAATGGAGGCCCCATAACAGGATGATACTGATGAGACAGGGGAATAGCAGAGCCATGATGATTGTTAACGTCGAATTGCTCCTCTTGTTGCAGTAAATGATCAGGAACTGTGAAGTTCGTGGATGGAGTAAAGTCTATTGATGCAGAAATGTCGTTCTCAAATTCATCTTGTGTATCAAATATCATCGACATACTGTTGTTGTTATCAATGTTATCAGGGCTAACGTCTGTTGTGCTGGTAGCTGTTTTTGCGATAGTTTTATCGTTCTTTTGTAATTTGTTTAGATCAAAATTGGTAGTTGTACTATAAGAAGATTGTTCATCATAACAACAACCATTTGAGCTAGAAGCAACATCTGAATTTTGTATTTCTGAGAAAAGTTCAGATTCACAAAAATTCAAAATTTGATCTTTCAATGGACTTGGCATCTCTTCCTATAATAACACAAACAAAAAAGAAACCATGTTTAATTTCACTTCTTAATTAGTAGCATCTTTATACTACTAACTTTTCATAGAATAGAATCACGTCGTTGCATAATATCTAAAAATCATCTTTTTTCATGCATACTGCAGTGGCCTCGAGAGATGCCTAACACTTTAGCATCTAAAATTGTACAAAAAAAGGACATGAATTTCCAAGATTATGTTGGTGAAATATGAGAAAAATGGAGCAAAAAAAGAATCCAAAGTTGGAAAACAATGGGAATTTTTGTAGCACTAAAAAACCTATTATGATAAGCATGTGACTTGTCTACAATTTTTAAGTTCCTTTCATAAAAGTCATTTTAGAGAACCTTAGACCAAAAAAAGAAAGAAAGAAAAAAAGAATAATTATTACATAGAGAACTTGAGCAATAAGCTTGAAAAGCAAAATATTCTTGATTTATTAGCAAACAAGAATAATTGGTCATGAAAATCTTAAAAACAAAACACAAAAGAAATCATGAAAATCTTATGTCACAAAACCTCTTAGTACTACTAATACTTTTACTCATAACAAAAAGAAAAAAAAAAGAGCAAACTCAATGCACTAAAGCTCCCGCTATGTGTAGGGTCAGGGGAAGAGTCCGATCACAAGAGTCTATTGTATGCAGTCTTACCTTGCATTTATGCCAGAGACTATTTCCAAGGCTTAAATGGAAAAATCTTTGCAAAATGAATTAAATAAAGACAACAACATAAACACTTGTCATTAACAGTAAAAAAAAAAAAGCTAAATTAAGACAAGGAAAAAGTAAATATGATCTAATTCAAGATGTTGAAAGAAAATCTCAGAGGAAATAAAAAATATTTAATCCTCAAAACCCCATTTCTATATAATATATCTAAAAAAAAAAACTACAAGAATTCAACATAATTTGTACATTAGAAAGTTGATGAGGTTCTTGAGGATGAAGCATCATATCCTGCAACATTGTTGTTTCTTGATTTAAGTTTTTAAAAACTTGAGAATTTAGACCATTCATAATATCAAAGGAGAATTTTTTATTTTATTTTTTTAAAAAGTGACTAAAGTGATTATCACTTTTTCTGTTTACCTTAATGAAGCTCATGTTTGAAATTAATGGAAGAGAGAAATCCATGCAAGAAAAATAGGATTATTTTTTGGATTGGAAAACTAGAGAGTAGATATATATAAGATTATTATGAAAAGAAATTGAGATTATAATATCATGGTCTAAATGGAAAATACAAAGATACATTTATTTATAGTATAGGTATATATAGATTGACCATATATTGAAGTCAAATCAAGGTTATTGGTGGGCCATTTTTGGGATATTTCATGAAATTTTGACACGTGGAGGGGCATTTGGATTTATTTTTCTATCAAAATTAGAGAAACACATGATTAATGTTTATATAATTTCATATAATTATGACTCTTTTAAAAAATTACAAAAATTCCTTAAATGATATAAAACTGCAACACTTGTTGATACAAATTATAATCCTTACTTTTCCATGTATCATAGTTAAAATCCCTTAATGTTTCTTTGCTTTTCGACATGTATCGCTGGTTTTGTTTTTTATCTCAAAAAGAAGAGATTTTTGGTAATTTTGAAAAAAGTTGGTGTTAAGTTGAAATCAGCTCCAAAAAGTATAGGCCGGGATTTGTGTAAAATGCCTTTTATTTTTTATATTGCTAAATGGAAAGATAAAAAAAATATCAACGCCCGTATGAGACAGTAACAAGTTATTCCATATATATATAATATCGAAATCTAGTGCCTATTGTTTAGCCTAGAAATGAAGGTATAATGCAATAAACATACTTATTTGGTATCAGTTGACAAATAAGTATACCAATTTTGATACGTATATCTGGACATCTTAAACTTATCTTTGTTATATCAATGAAATAATTTAACTTACAAATTGATCATATAGACGCCTTCAAAATAGATATCATATCAGAGTCAAGATATCTACCTCACAAAATGAAGATGAGTACCTTCAAGTAGGTTCTTCTTCTTGAAATAATTTTATGTTGTTTATGTTAAGAAAAATAAAATTTCACTTTCCCTAAGCTACTTTGGCTACATTTGTTGTTTCTTTATGTTCTTATTATAATTGTTGGAGGACGGAGAGTAGTGAAATATCATTTGTAAAATATCTTTTCACTATTTTTACAATAAAAGTCATTTTTCTCATTGAAAATCAATTTCTCTTTCTTAAAAAAATCGAACAATCAAATTAAAAAAAATAAAAAGATATTATCAATCTCCATCAAATGCCCCCTTATTCCTCAATAATTTGAATTGTGTGTAATAATTTGAAATTATTATTTCTTTAAAAATATAAAAATGTGTTGTAATATGGAACAAGGGGAGTAATCATTAGATGCTTTGTCATCCAATTTACACATTAAGGTGGAATGTATATTAACTGACTAGAATTTTAATATTAAATGTTATTACGATACATGAATGATGTACAATGTATTTATTAGATTGATATAAATATCGAATTTGAATAAACTTTTATCAGAAATAAAAATATCATATTTTTCAAAATCTTATCCTTAAGAGTAGCGTATAAGTTTCTTATTCTTTCATATTATGGGTCCTTATTATTTAGGGTATCAAATTATGTATCAATAATAAACATCACCTTAAATTTCCTACATAACTGTCAGATTATTATTATGTTCAATGAATCTCAAATATTTTTTTTGAGAAACTTCAAAAATTCTCGCTATTTTTTAGGTACGCATCAAGTAAATTCACTCGCATATAATAGCATGCTTGTTACATAGAAAGACGTAAAAATAATCTCTGTCTATAGGTTGTTTAATCTTAATTTCACGATTCCAAAACTTTAGCCAACAAATTGGAATAAAATACCTAGCCTTAACTAGGCTGCTTTGCATAAAAAAGCTTCTTTTATGTAGTACAAAAGGGCAGACAACACCCCCCCCCCCCCGTGACAAGAGAAGAAAGAATATAAGAAGTTATAGGAACCAAAAAAATCCTATGGTATGAGGCACTATCAAGGGTTATTGAGTCTTTATCGAATTAAAGAAGTGTGTGAATTCATAATTTAAATATTATGGACGTCGAATAAGGAATTTCATCATAACCTATTTGATTTCCTGGATTCAAAATGTATATTTTACACATGATGAATTTTTTTAATATCGATACACAAGTCGGAATTAAAATCATTAAATTTGAATGAACTCATAACATGTTTGTACATATTAGTCATTTAGAATTAAACCACAGGTGTGACCACTTGGTGATTGATGAATTGATTGAGAATCATAAAGATTGATGTTCAAAACTTCAAAAATATAACAACGAAGAAAATATCTCTTTCTATTTGTCTAATTAAATATTGATGGACAGAGTTGCTCAATACTTATGTTCTGTTGGTGAATGAAATAACAAATATCCCATGAAATTAGTCTAGGTACATGAAAGTTGAACGAAAGTTGTTTAAAAGGGACGATTCAATACACGTTCCTCATTAATTGGCTACCTTTTACATGCACTTCATAATAATACCAAAAGTAGCAAGCAAACCTTTCGAGGGACATCTTTCTTTCAACTAACTATGGAAATATTCTAGCTCTTCCAATACTAGTTCTTGATGAAGTATATTTATGTGAGCAATATATATAATTAGGAATCAACAACAACAACAGCATACCCACTGAAATTCCTCAAGTGGGGGATATATATAATTAGGAATCAAGACTAAGATTGAACATGTTTGTTCTTTTAGATATATATCCCATGGGATTGATGAGATGGTTGTGGATTGTAAGCAAGGGTAATTTGTATGTGTTGTTCATGTCAAAGACTTTTAATAATATGATTCATATATACATGGCTGCATCAATGCCAACAATTGTGGAGATTGGCATCTTTGGAGCTAAGACATTGATTTCTAATTTGAAATGATATTTGCTTCATTCTTTATCTAGGTCTCTTGTTATTTTTTGTATAGGAATCATCTACATGTCAAAGGCCTAGATAGTAGCTAGGCACTTCCCTGAAGATAAATTAAACCAGTAGATTTCGAAGATTATTCTTAATATGATATAATTTTTTATTTTTTTTAGTCAAGTTGGGATGAAGAAGTATTTGACATATGTGATTAGACATGACATAACTTTCTAGCAGCCTATCGGGAAGATGATCCTAGATAAGAAATAGAGATCGAGGATTAGGGTAGTAGGTAGTCGTGTCACATCTATCTTTCCTTTTCTGTATTACAAGTAGTATCATCCTATTGTCTTATTCTTTGATTTTTGAAACATCTGTTGTTTTCTTTGCTTCAGACCTTTATGGAGACAACCAGATAGAATCAATTATGGAGATCGAAGACTAGGATAAAAGGGCGGTAGATAGTCGTGTCGCAACATGTTTTTCTTTTCTTTATTGATATTCTTAGTACTCTCCTATTATATTAATCTTCGATTTTAGAATTATCTATTATTTTCTTTGATTTGGTTATTATAATACTTTGTTGTTGTTATTGTTCTTTTTTCTCCATTATCTTTCGCTTGACTTTGTATCTAATGTATTCGCTAGTTTTCTTATTTGATTTGATATGTTTTACTTTCGCTGATGATCTATTGGAAATAATTATCACTCTATCTTCACAAGGTAAGAGCAAGGTTGCATCCACTTGGCCATCTTCTTCAAATCCTACATGTAACACTGAATTTAATATATAGTTATTGTTGTAATTAAATTGATACGGATAATTAATAGTGGACCTACGTTAAAATAAGAGGTGATTATTGGTAGAGCCAACAAGCTTTTCCTTCAAACTAAATATTACATAATTCATTACCATGATTTATAAGTTTATCTAGTGATTTACTATATGTCATTCACGTCATTCAATTACTTATGGTTATCAAAAAATTTATGCTTGCTTCTCCATATTGTAGGTAAGGGGATAAATTGACCCATAGACAATTAAAAATATTAAGTCGGAATGCTTCATTTAATCACTCTACAATTTTCATACTTATCTTGCATAATTACTGTAGTTTTTGACACTCACTTTATTCGTACGTCTTATAAAATAGATATGATAATAAGCTTTTACCGTTAATCTAAAAAAAATTCTTACTACTCTATAGCAAGGTAAAATTGTGCATGTAAACCTGGTATGAATCTCATGAATAATAAAAGTTATTTATCGAGCAATTATTTTTACTTAGACTTTAAATTTAATATTTCTATTCAGTACACCTTATAACTTTGTTCCCCTAATATATCTATTGTAAAAGAAAGAAATTAAAAGGGCCTCAAATGGACTTTAACCAATTGAAGCAAAGATGATCTTAGTATATATCAAAGCTTTAGATATTGTATAATGTATCATTGATCAATTGGAGGCCTTCTTTCAACTTTAGATTGGGCCTTCTCGTATACTATATAACATTGTGATTCAACAATCAACGTTAATTGTGATAAGATGGTTGAAATCTCTTCATCTTTAATCATCGAGTTTAAAAGATTTGTCAAATTTACATGACATTCTGTATATAAGGTTAGACTTATAATAGTCCAAACATACAAATTAAAAATATGAAATCGATAAATCAAACCCTATAAAATTTGCTCACGTAGACAATATATCAAACTTCTAATACAATCTTTTTAGTTTCATACCTATAACTTCAATTCTATAAATTTAAATGTAATTCTAAATGGCTAAACTTATAAAATTTGTATATTTTAATTATGACCTAAATAACAATCCTCAAATTGACCATCGTTTCCTTGGCTCAATAATAAAGGGCTAAATTTGAAAAGGAATGAGTGGATATTCGGGTCGGGTCGGATCTAAACGGGTCGGATCCTACCATATCCCGATATTATTTTCCTTCTCCATCGCTCTCAGTCACTCTGCATCAGTTCCTGTTGTGCTGCTTAAACCCTAACTCTACCTCTTTGCCTTATTCTCTCTCTCTCTTTCAGCAATGAACTGTTCAAGTAAGTTTCGCTCTCTCTTTCTCTCTCTATGAACTTTTACTTTCTGTATGCTCATTTTCCATTATGTAGATCTTTTTTTTGTGTCTCTGATCTATTTTTTTAACAATTTTTTTGTTTACAGTTTCCGGTGAGGTGCCGGAGGATCCAGTTGTTTCGAAGAAGTCCGGACTCCTTTTCGAGAAGCGTTTATTAGAAAAACACATCTCTGTGAGTTTATATACGAATTTGTACTAAATACTGTTTTTAGAATTTGTTGTTTATCTTCCTTTATTGTTTGCCTATCTATGCTTTCTGTATTATTTACTAATCCATGTTTGCTTTAGAGAGTAGCTGTAATTTGCGTTAAATTGACTAATAGCTTGAAAATTATCTGCACTGTCAGAATGTTAAACTCATTTTTAATACTCCCGTGTTTGTTTTGTGTGGTTGATTTTGTAATCAATGTTGAAGAGAAAAGGTTTTGCGTCTGAGCTTGTCTCATGCGATATAAAGGAAGGAGAAACTTTGACCCCTTGTTTGGATGGTTGGTACTTGTTGTATTGTATTGTTAGTTTAAATACATTGTTTTGATTGTTACTTAAATTCCATTATATTGTATCGTTTAAATCCGTCTTTAGGTAATGACGAAAAGACCCATTTTGTCTAACGACCGATTTAGTGTGGTTGCGACATTACTTTAATATCTTCTTCTCATGTTTACTTTATTTATTATTTAATAATTCTATTTTATCATTTACCCTATCTTTTCATGGTATCTACCACATACCCTGTGCATCCATATGAATAGTCAGACTCTTTATAATCATTCAAAATGTGTTTGGTATGGAAGAGAATGTTTTTGTACTCATTGAAACAATACAGTACGATACAATATATTACAACACAATACATTGCAACGCAATACAATACATTACAACGCAATACAATACATTATGAAACAATACATAACAATCATCCAAACAAAGTGTGACAGCACGTTGTTAAATACACACTGAGCTTCAATCTCAAGCTAGTTAGGGTTGGGTTGTATGATCCTCTAGATATATTCTTTCAATTTGTGTCTGTTTCTCTAAGAAAACGTGGTTGTTGTATATATTATCCAGTATAAATTTTGAATGTTGGTCTCTTATCTCTTCCTCTATGCTCCTCACCTGATGGGTTCCATAATAGCTAATGGAAACTTAAGCTGTGCCAACTCTGGCTTTCCTGATATGTGTTAAGCAGAAAGATCAGCATTCATGTAGCTTGATTGTCAGAAATTTTCCTAGTTGTCTGGTGGGAGTATTACCATCTTCTTTTAGGGGGGTTAAGTGGTATTTTTGATCTCTAACTGAAGGCAGAAGCATGCTCTCTAGTTTATATGTGTTTCTTTATCTTTTTTGGTCCTTTTGGTTTCTGCAGGATTATGGTAAATGTCCTGTTACTGGAGAGCCATTGACCATGGATGACATTATCCCTGTTAAAACTGGCAAGGTGATATTGTCTGAAATCTATACTGTAATTTTTTCTAATTTTCCCCAGTATTAGCTTTATGGTATGATCTCAAATGGGTTTACCAGGTGGGTCTTACTATTATTGGTACTTATTGCAGATAGTTAAACCCCGACCTGTACAGGCTGCTAGCATTCCTGGGATGTTGGGAATGTTCCAAATAGTACGTGTTTTTGATCCTTGTTTTTCTGCCTTCTACTTCTAAGGTTTGTTTGCAACTTAATTAGTATGAATGCTGAGGAATTGGGCTTCTCAAATATCATTTTGCAAAATTATGCTTCTTAATCATCTCCTTTGAAAAAGCACTTCTGTGAAGATTTAGATTTGACTGCTCTGTTGGAAAAGCAGGTTGCTCATGATATGTCCCTTAACTCTCAAAACGTTTTTTTTTTTTTTTTTTTTTTTAAAATACTAAATAAAAGGGATTGCTTAATTATTTGTTTTTGTTCAGCGTTCAGTTAGAATGAGGCATGCAGCTCAGGTTTAAATCATCACTTAGAAATTTATGGTCATAGCTTAAAATAACGGCATGGCGCATTTTTAGCTTACTGATGATATGACCTAAGGTAGGAGGGTACGGAGATTGCGGTTAAGGGCAGAAGGTTAGTAGGTAGGTAAGAATTGTCCTATTACTTGCTTATGCACGTTTTTGGTTGAGGGTACCATAGAGCACTGTGTTGGTTGCAGTGTTAGCCTATTCAGGTAGTCTTTGGCTTTTGGTTCTCGTTATCATCTAGGGTATACTGTGTTTATGGTTCCTTGCATATAGCTGTTACTGCTTTGATTTTCATTATCATGTTTCTCCACTTGTTTTTTCATTCTATTATTGCTTTGATTTACTTGAGCTGAGGGACTTTTCTCTACCTTGAGAGGTAGTGGTAAGGACTACGCACACTCTACCCTTCCTAGTCCACACTTTGGGATTTCACTAGGTATATTGTTATTGTAGCTTAGTTCCTTGAAGATTCCAAATAAAGGCCTTTGACATCATTACTTATGATGAACCAATGTCAGCAGCATGATTTCTAGTGCATTGTTGATCTCATATTCTTTAGTCTAATGGGTTGTTTATTAAGTAGCATTTTCATCACTTAATCCTTTACGTGGTGCGACTACTAAAAAAATTGCCATTTAACTTGGAGCATCTATTACATTGATGCTTCGTCTTATTTTTATTTTTTTGTCTTGTAGGAATGGGATGGTCTAATGCTGTCAAATTTTGCATTGGAACAACAATTACATACTGCAAGGCAAGAGTTGAGCCATGCTTTATATCAGGTAAAGGAAGTGTCCTACATGCTCTTGAGCATCTTGAATTCTTTATTCTGGGGAGTTTATCCTTGAAATCATATTTGATAACATAGATGCAATGATTGGTTTGCTGAAACTTGGGGGGCTTACTTGGGCAGTATGGACATTAGGGCAGCCTCATGTAATATTGATGAAAGAGGAGAGAGGAAGTACAAGTTACGTGCATAGTTAGACGTTCTGTTTTTGTACGACTTTTTCTGTTGTTTTGTCATTTATTATTTCGAGTTTTCTGTTTTGTATAATGAGTTTTTCTTATTTCTATGGTAAAATCTAACATCCTCTTAAGGCCCATCCTAGGACCTCAACAGTGGATTTCCCACTTTTGCTTCTTTTATGACTCAAACTCCAACTTTATTTGGAGATTGGGGGATCCTTATTCCTTACTACCAAGCTATTTCGCTTTTGTCATAATGGAAAAAGAATTTTAAACACAGCTTAGAAATAAGCAGTGTCTTTTTGCTTGTAAGGCGACAAGAGTTTTTCTTGTTTGACATGAGTTATCCTTTAAAGAAAAACACAAGCAAGACTGGTGACACATACTGGTGCCTGTTAGAGTCAAAATTGAGTACGAATTATCATCCTAATTTTTAGTATTGTTGCTTCTTGAGCCAATAATCAGGTTCTGGATTCATTGTACAGTTTCATTTTTGTTGTCTTTTTGATTTTTTGTCCTGTCTTTCAAATCCAAAGTTCCCTCTCTCAATCTCCAAAATCGACATGTGGACAATTATCTCCCAGTTCTCTCGCCGTATATTCTTGTAATAGCTGCTTGTCCGTATTACATTGTTCTGCTTCTGCGTGCTTCATCTAGTACATTTGTTACTAATTTCACGTCTTATCTTGGCAGCATGATGCTGCTTGCAGGGTAATTGCAAGGTTGAAAAAGGAAAGGGATGAGGCAAGGGCGTTGCTTGCCCAGGCTGAAAGACAAATACCCATGGCTGCGACTACAGCAGTTGGCACTACTTCTTTAAGCAATGGGAAAAGAGGTAACATTTTATGCTTTTATATGTTTCTTGTAGCATCTTCTGTGTCCCACATTTATTTTTCATGTTATCAACTTGTATCAATAGCTGCTGAGGATGAGGATATTGGCCCTGATGGAAAGAAAATTCGCCCTGGGATATCACACGCTGTCATTGAGACTCTTACAGAATGTAATGCTGGTCTTTCACAACAAAGAAAGAAACGACAGGTAATATCTTCTACACATGTTTGGGGGGCTTTATGAGTTGTAATTTTCCCTCATTTCTTATGATATTGCATCACTTCTTTCGTTAGGCTAATGTGAGTAGGTGTTATATGAGCTCTTTTCTTGCTGCCGCTTCTCCCAGTTAGAAAAAAAAAGATTAATTTTTCACTTTCTTTTCCCACCTAGATACCGGCAACATTGGCTCCTGTGGATGCTGTGGCGAGATATACCCAACTGAGTAATTATCCTCTTCACAAAACCAACAAACCGGGCATTTTGTCATTGGATATTCATTATGCTAAGGTAAGTTCTTTTTTCTGTTTTTCCCATGATTTGTTTTTCTTTATTGTTCACAAGGGAGATGCAGCCAAACTCTGTTTCTTGGATTTGGCCATGGGTACTTTATCCAATGCGGGTGTATGAATCTGGCACCCGTACTTGCACTTTTCCTGCCAAGTATTAGTATAATTTGTAGTAGTACCGATGACCATGTCACACCCGTTTAACACTTATATTGACTTGGATGAAGAACCCACAAAACATAGTCACTTGTTTCTGAAACTTCTGCTTTTAGTACAGTTGCATTAAGTTAATAGGTATTTTGCATGAATAGTCGTGCCCGTGAAAGTTGTCCTTATAGCTATATTGAAAGATTAGCTACATAAATATTGAATGCTTATTTAGATACTCGTGATAAATTTTTACTTTTGTGTTAAGGCATGAGTGGTTTTGCAGTATTATGTTCCTTTGGTTATGTACTAGGAATATGACCTAGTAAGTAGATTTTGAGCCTGCTCATACATCTGCATTATCACACTAGTGCAAAATAAAGGAATAATTTTGTGATCAAGAGATTCTCTTTATAAGATAAATTTATGTTTATGAGTCGATTATTGTGGATATTCAGTGATTCTTGCTACTTGATTCTTATGCTTTCTTGTTTTCTTGATGCATATATATGGTTTAACTACTCTCAGCATGTCTAGTTCTGATTTATGTTTTGTCAGGACATAATTGCTACTGGTGGAGTTGATTCAAATGCTGTGGTCTTTGATCGACCTTCAGGACAGATCATATCAACACTAAGTGGTCATTCAAAGAGGGTCGGTTATTTTATTGATACTTACTTTTCTTATTATTATTTGATAATTCATTGGACATGTTTCTTTAGTAAGAATTTGTGTCAGTATTCAATATTTTTTTAAAAAAAAAATTAAAAAATTCTGTCTCTGTGTATGCTGTCTTTATAGGTTACCAGTGTTAAATTTGCGGCTGAGGGTGAACTAGTGGTCTCTGGTTCAGCAGATAAGGTACACCTGATTGTTTCTCCTTTATGTGAGTTGAGCATGCACTTCTCATTCAATAATCAATAGTAGCTGTCATCTTCTCGTCTTGTTAAAGCTTATACTTTCTTTAGCATGTTCTTTCCTTCCATGGCAGGTTATTTGTTACTTTTTTGGAATTACTGAAAAGAGTTCACTTGTAAAAAATAGCTAAACATGAGCCAACGATATTAGCTGTCACAGTAATGGAGTTCTTTAAAAAAAATTTGCCGCCAAGTTAACTCTTTGCTGTGCTTCCAAGAATAGAACAGATAATAAAAAGGAAAAGGATTATTTTGATCAAACATTTGTGTTTTTAATGATTGATTTGCCTTTTCAGTTCTAGTCTTCTAGGATCAGATCTGGTTAGAAGTAGGATTTGGAAGTTCTTAATGTGGCAGCAACTTTAGATCCAAAAGCTATTGTCAGTCAGATAGTTGACACCTCCGCTAAGTAGTTGGAGTATAAACAGTAACACTGCTGTTGCTTAATACACAGTTGTATTCTTCCTTTGCTGTTTTACTAAACTGTGTAGCTGTGTTTTGCAGACAGTTCGTGTGTGGCAAAGTTCTGAAAATGGAAATTATGACTGTAGGCATGTCTTGAAGGATCATACAGCAGAGGTAATTTCATATTAACTCGTTGATCAATGAGTATTGATAATGAAACACCTTTTTGTTATTTAAAATGCTGGTAATGTTCTGCTTCATTGCACAAAAACTTGATATTGATCCTGGAAACCAAGCTAATGAGCTTTCTGGTGTTGATCATCAATCTCGGTGCCCCATTTAGTATTACACTTTTGTGGATATGTGCCTTCTAGGCTTAGATATGGGAACGACAGAATGGATGATTAAGAAGTGATTGATGGAGACGAACTAATCTTTTTGTTTGATAAGGTAGATGAAACTAATCTATTTTGAGCTAACGTGTTGTCGTAGTAAACACTTGTTCTTTTCTATATATACGTATGTAATAAAAGAGGAGATCCATAGTACAAAAATGTTTTTTTGATCCGAAATTGGTAGGTCTTCTCTTTTTCTTTTTTTGGGAATGGTAAAGTTGTCTTGGGAATATATCTGCTGCTGCATCGACTATCAAAGATAAATTAAGTATTTCTTGTCCTTGGAGTTTTACTTAATGACAGATTAAATTCTTTTGTCCCCTAGACTAGTTTTGTAATGAGCTTCCACCTCTTGAATGTATACATGCATGCCTTGAAAAGTTTTTTCCACATTGTGCTTGAAGGAAAAGGAAACAAAGGGAAAGACATTTTTTGGGGAAAAATGGGGCTAGTGGGATATTCCAAGTGGAAATCAATGTTATGTTCTGCAGATCCTTGAAATTGCCTAATGTTGCATCATGTTTAGGTTGCTTTCAACTGAATATAGTTGTTTTTTAAATCTTTCAATCAGTTATGTAACATATACATACCAATGATTGCAGGTGCAAGCTGTCACTATCCATGCAACCAATAATTATTTTGTTACTGCTTCTCTTGATAGCACGTGGTGCTTTTATGATCTTGCTTCTGGTTTATGCCTTACACAGGTTGCTTTTCCCTCTGGCCTCTCATTCTCAAGAAACAATGTGTAGATAGTTGGAGTCATTAATCAAATTTTATAAACTAATTGACTTGTTGAAAAAAAATTATATTGTAATTCAGGTAGCAGATGCATCAGAATCTGAGGGCTATACCTCTGCAGCTTTTCATCCTGATGGTCTGATCCTTGGAACAGGGACTTCAGGGTCTATGGTTAAGATATGGGATGTAAAAAGTCAGGTCAGTTTGCCTCTAAAGGCAGCTGTTCATGTCATTCCTCTTCTTCTATCCAAGTGTTCTTACTGTTTGTCTTCTCTGTGTGTGTGTTTTGGGTGGTTTTCTTCAGGCAAATGTTGCAAAATTTGATGGCCATGTTGGGTCTGTAACTGCTATTTCCTTTTCAGAAAATGGTTATTTCTTAGCAGTGAGTATCCAATGTTTGAATTAATCTTTTGATAGTCTTCCTTCCATCGGTGTAAAGCGATTTATAATTGAACTTGTCACTGATGTTCCCTTTCTGTGTTAATCATCAGACTGCTGCTCAAGATGGTGTTAAACTTTGGGATTTGCGCAAATTGAAGAACTTCAGAACTTTCTGTCCCTACGATGAAAACACACCAACTCAGTCAGGTATACATTAACTGCTTTCTACTGAAGCAAGATATTGAATCTATTTTACTAATCAAAGAAGCTTTGGTAGTTCGTAAGTTGATTCTTAAGAAATGTCGAATCAAACCATTTGAGAACCAGTAACGGAGGGCTTCCCCCCTCCCCTTCCGCCTGACTCTTTGGTCTTAAGAATGAGTCATTGCCGTTCTCCAACCCTGACTACCCAATCTGAGAGAAGAACACATTAGCTGTCCACTCTCAGGTTGGGCAGTCAGGGTCGGAGAAGGGCAATGGCTCTTTCTTAAAACCAGCATTCTTAAGACCAAAGAGTTGGGTGGAGGGGGGGGGGGAGCCCTCCGTTCCTGGTTCTCCTGTAGTTGGATCCTCCGGAACCGCAAGAATCCTTAGTTAGAATGGGATTCTAACTCAGCACCTTTTGAGTGAGATTTTGAGAAGAGTTGCTCTTTGCTAATAAAGATATTTTAGCGTCTACATTGAGTAATTTGGAAGGTAAAAGAAATTGTTTTAACGGATTGCTGTATATTACAGCAGACTACCATAGGACTCACTGTCGTTTTTGAGAAATTTCCTTTTAAGTCTGGGAAGGCACATTAATGTAGTACTGTATGTTTTGAGTGTGCTATCTCAGGTTTCACTATTTTTATGGGCCATTCCCTTTTTATAGTCTGGGAGCTATCTATTTCAGAAGTCTACTTCAGAACTTCTCATTTTTTACACTGCATTTGCATATTGTTTACGCCTCAGACTCCTTTGGGATAGTGTTATATCAATTCTATTGTATCCTCATCTTTTGGGATGTTGATTTTAAGCCACATATATCATAAATTTTAGCAGTTTTATGTTAAGATCGTCTAATGTTTCTGCTTCTACTTTTACTTGCAGTGGAATTTGACCATAGTGGAAGTTATCTTGCCTTAGGAGGCTCAGATATACGGTAAGACATCTACACAAATATATGGACTCTTCATACTTCTCATTTTTCTTGAACTTAAAAGTAGTTTTCCTTGATGGGTCCCAAAAGACTTCAGCATACCTCAATACTCCCTCCGGACCCCTTGTCACATTTTTGGTTTACAAAGCTATTTAAGAAATTGTGTGTTCCGACTATCATACCCTTATTTATTATTTTATTTACTCCCTTTGTTTCATATTAAGTTAATTTGTTAGGGAATTTTTGATGTTTCAAAATAAGTGAATTGTTCACTTTTCAAGGGATGTGTTGGAAATTTTTTCCAATTTTATCCTTCATTAATTTTCTAAGGTTGAGTTTTGTATGAGAAATAAATGATGTATTAAATGAGAGTGGAATTTGAAAAGGATAAAAATGGAAAAACATGATTAAATTTTTTCTTTGTTTTTTTTTTAATGTGTGAAATGACCAATAATTCACTTACTATGAAACAGATGGAGTATCAATTTAAATGTTTTCCTCTTTTCAACAAGTACTCTCTTTAATCTCTTTAATTAATAAAAAGAGAGTTAATCTAAGCAATCACAATATTGAAGTATGTGTATGTGCTCCTTTTAGGTTTTTTATGTAATTAGTCAATGTTTATTACTTCCAAGAATAATTATTACAAAGAGCAAAATGAGAAGAATGCACTCAATTACATAATGGTTTTCTAATTTGGACCATCTATTTTTAACGAGGACATCAAGTGGTCTGGAGAGAGTTTTAAAAAAATAGAAACCAAGAGCCTTGATGGATTGTTAATCATTATACTTTGATTACCATTAAAATAATTGCCATTATGTATCCCTTTTGAAGTGAACCCTGGAGTTCTCTTTTGATCAATTAGCTTTTCTGTCGTTTCTTTCTGTGCTGAATCAGAGTTTATCAAGTCGCCAGTGTTAAGGCTGAATGGGGTCAAGTCAAAACTTTCCCTGACTTATCAGGCACAGGTATAGTGTTTCCTCTCATTTTAGACTCTAAAATGTGCTCTTGATAACATGTGTTGCACACGTGTTTATGAAGGTACTAATAATCGTTGCTATCATCTAATGCAGGCAAAGCAACATGTCTAAAATTTGGTCCCGATGCAACGTACATAGCTGTCGGATCTATGGACCGTAATTTAAGAATATTCGGGCTGCCTGGTGAGGAACAGATGGAGAGTTAGGCTCATTTCTAGTGTGAAAGCGAACAGCCAATTCCCCACAGCTTTTGCCTTGGCATCTGCTGCAAGATCAGTGTTATCTTGAGTGCAGGAGGTCGATTAGTCCCGTTCTTTAATATGTAATTCTTCTAGTTTTTGCTAAATTTTGGGATAACATCTGAACTGCAGAGTTTATTTGGTCTGTCCCATAGCAGCCTTGGGTAGTCTGTTGTATCATTCTTGTTTAACCATTGTCCGTCCTGGAAGCTAAATTCTGAATGGATAATGAACAGTTACAGTACGTTGAGATAGTAGATATTGCATCGCGTTAAAGATTTCCATGACATTCATGTTTACCAATTCCCACCAATACATTTTGTTACTTGATGTCTTAAAATGTTAACCAATATTTGAATCGAGTTCAATGTTGTGCCTTTGTTTGGATGGTTGTTTGTCCCGGTTTCATAATGTATGATATTGTATTGTACTATACAACACAATGCTTGGATTGATTGGTATCGTTTGCTATTGTTTAATGATAATTTTGTTTGATTTGATGTGGAGAAGAATGAGTAATACAATTGTGAAAGCATTAGATTTTGGTTGGCAAGAAACTGTTAATATGATTGTTTTATAGTACCTATCTCTTCAATTCAATTATCTTGCCTTATACTATTCTATTTTCAATTCTATTATGGTGTTATCTATATACATATCAGATTTTGATTTGATTATTGTTTTATATATAGAGTATAGTATTGCATTGCATTAGTATTGCATTGAATGTTGCGTTGGAGCCTTATGTAGCGTCAGAATTTGTGAGTTAACACTCACAGAAAATTGTTGAAATCGCCTATTTTTTGTTCCTTGGCCCATAAAATCCTATGAGGCCTTGGACCACATGGGCCTCTTGTTGGGCTTGTTGCGGATCCACTCGTATGATTTTTTGGGAACGTTGCGCCGAAGCTCAATGCAGCGTTAGAATTCATGGGCTAACTAACACCTATAGAAAATTGTCGAAATCGCCGAAATCGCCTGTTTTTCGTTCCTTGTCCCATAAAATCCTATCAAGCCTCCCTCAACACTGCCGGGCTACCTGAGCCTCTTGCCGGACTCGTTGCAGACATACTCGTATGATTTTTCGGGACTATTGCGTCGGAGCCCCATTCAACGTCAGAATCTGTAGGCTAACACCCATAGAAACCTGCCGAAATTGCTTGTTTCTTGTTCCTTGGCCCATTAAATCCTACCAGACCTCGTCCAAAGCCGCTGGGCCACCTAGGCATCTTGCTGGGCACGTTGCGGGCCCTGATTTTTCGAGAATGTTGCACTGGAGCCCCATGCAGCGCCAGAATCTGTGGACTAACACCCACAAAAAACTGTCGGAATCGCTTGTTTCCTATTCCATGGCCCATAAAATCCTACCAGGCCTCGCCCAACGTCGCCTGGCCACTTAGGCCTCTTGCCGAGATTGTTGCA
>JAABOM020000110.1:25293911-25305786 GCA_011800125.2 Solanum clarkiae
GCTGGAGCCCCATGAAGCGCCGGAATTCGTGGGCTAACACCCATAGAAAACTGTCAAAATCGCATGTTCCCTGTTCCTTGGCCCAGAAAATCCTACCAGGCCTTGCCCAACGCTGCTGGGCTACCTGGGCCTCTTGTCGGGCTCGTTGCGGATCCACCCATATGATTTTTCGAGAATATTGCGCCAGAGCCCTATGTAGAGCCAGAATCCATGGGCTTAGAAAAGTGCCGAAATCACTGGTTTCCTGTTCCTTAGCCCATAAAAACCTACCAGGCCTCCCCCAATACTGTTGAGTAATCTGGCCTCTGACCGGACTCATTGTGGACCCACTCGTATGATTTGACGAGAATATCGTGCTGAAGCTCCATGCAATGCCAGAATCCGTGGGCTAACACCCACAGAAAACTATAGAAATCGCATGTTTCCTGTTCTTTAGCCCATCAAATCCTACCAGGCCTCCTCCAACGCCGTCAGGCTACCTGGGCCCGTTGCGGACCCATTCGTATGATTTTCAATATTGTTGCGTCGGAGCACCATGCAACGCCAGAATTCGTGGGTTAACACCCACAGAAAACTGCCAAAATCGCCTGTTTCCTGTTCCTTGGCCCAAAAAATCCTACCAGGCCTCCCCTAACGTCGCTGGGCCACCTGGGCCTTTTGCCGGGCTCGTTACGGATCCACTCGTATGATTTTTCGAGAATGTTGCGCCGAAGCCCCAGGTAGAGCCAGAATCCGTGGGCTAAGACCCACAGAAAATTGCCAAAATCACCGATTTCCTGTTCCTTAGCCCATAAAAACCTACCAGGCCTCCCCCAACACTGCCGGGTAACCTGGCCTCTTTTCGAGCTCGTTGTGGACCTACTCGTATGGTATTTCAAGAATGTTGCGCCGGAGCCCCATGTAGCGCTAGAATCCATGGGCTAACACCTACAAAAAACTGTCAAAATTGCCTATTCCCTGGTCCTTGGGCCATAAAATCCTACCAAGCCTACCCCAACGCTATCAGACTCGTTGCGGACCTACTCGAATGATATTTTAGGAATGTCGCGCTGGAACCTCATGCAGCGCTAGAATCCGTGGGCTAACACCCATAGAAAACTACCAAAATCACCTGTTTCCAGTTCCTTGGCTCATAAAATCCTACCAGGCCTCCCCAACGCCACCAGGCCACATGGGCCTCTTGCCATACTCGTTGCAAACCCACTCGTATGATTTTTCAGGAATGTTGCACCGGAACCCCATGCAACGCCAGAATCCGTGGGCTAAAACCCACAGGAAACTGCTGAAATAATTTGTTTCCTATTTTTTGGCCCATAAAATCCTACCAGGCCTCCCCAACGTCGCCGGGCCACCTGGCCCTCTTCTTAGGTCTGTTGCGAACCCACTCGTATGATTTTTCGAGAATGTTGCGCCGGAGCCCCATGAAGCACCATAATCTGTGGGCTAACATCCATAAAAAACTATCGAAATCGATTGTTTCCTGTTCCTTGGCCTGTAAAATCCTACCAGGCCTCCCCCAACGCTGCCGGGCGACCTTGGCCTCTTGTCGGACTCGTTGCGGACCCACTTCTATGATTTTTTGGGAATTTTGCACCGGTGCTCTATGCTGCACCGGTGCGTGGGCTAACACTGACAGAAAACTATCGAAATCGTTTGTTTCCTGCTCCTTGACCCATGAAATCCTACCAGGCCTCCTCAACGTCGCCGGGCCACCTGGGCCTCTTGCTAGGCTCCGTTGTGGACCCACACGTATGATTTTTCTGGAATGTTGCGCTGGAGCCTCATGCAGCGCTAAAATCCCTGCAGAAAACTGCTGAAATCGCCTGTTTCTTGTTCCTTTGCCCATAAAATCCAGCAGGCCTCCCCCAATGCCGTCGGCCCACCTAGGCCTCTTTCCGGGCTCGTTACGGACCTATTCATATGATTTTTCGAGAATGTTACGCCGAAGCCCCATGCAGCGCCAGAATCCGTGAGTTAACACCGACAAAAAACTGTTGAAATCGCATGTTTCCTGTTCCTTAGCCCATAAAATCCTATCATGCCTCCCCTAACGCCGCCCAGACCACCTTATCCTCTTACAAGGCTCGTTGAGGACCCACTCATATGATTTTTTGGAAATATTGTGCTGGAGCCCCATGCAGCGCCAAAATCTGTAGCTAACACCACAGAAAACTGCTGAAATTGCCTGTTTCCTGTTCCTTAGCCCATAAAATCCTACTAGGCCTCCCCCAACACTCGTCGAACTACCTGGGCCTCTTTTTGGGCTCGTTCCAGACCCACTCGTATGATTTTTCAGGAATGTTACGCTGGAGCCCTATGCAGCGCCAAAATTAGTGGGTTAACACCCATAGAAAATTGCCAAAATTACTTATTTACTATTCCTTGGCCCATAAAGTCCTACCAGGCCTTCCCCAACACTGTCGGGCCACCTGGGCCTCTTGCCGGGCTCGTTGCGAACCGATTCGTATGATTTTTTGGGAATATTGACCCGAAGCCCTTTACAACACCAAAATCTAGGGGCTAACACCCACAGAAAACTATCGAAATCGCATGTTTCCTGATCCTTGGCCCATAAAATCCTACCATGCCTCCCTTAACGCCGCCGGACCACCTGAGCCTCTTTCCAGGCTCGTTGCAGACCCACTCGTATGATTTTTCGAGAATGTTGCTCCGAAGCCCTATGCAGCGCAAGAATCCGTGGGCTAACACCCACAGAAAACTGCCGAAATCATATGTTTCCTATTCCTTGGCCCATAAAATCTTACCAAGCCTTACCCAACATCGTTAGGCCACCTGGGCCTCTTGTCGGGCTCGTTGCAGACCCACTCGTATGATTTTTCAAAAATATTCCGCCGGAGCTCCATGCAGCACCATAATCTGTGGGCTAACATCAAAACTGCTGAAATCGCATATTTCCTATTCCTTGGCCCATAAAATCCTACCAGGCTTCCCCCAATGCTGTTGGGTCACCTGGGACTCTTGCCAAGCTCGTTGCAGACTCACTCGTTTGATTTCTTAAAAATGTTGTGCCATAGTCCCATGCAACACCAAAATTCGTGGGCTAACTAGGGTTTAATAAATGCTAAATTTAAATTTTTTAAAATTAATTAAAGGCATCATTTGGAAAGAATATAAGAGAACCATGAGATACAAAATTGATTGTTTCAAAAAGTGAAGTTTTTCACCGTTACAAAACCATGAAATCAAACTATATTTTACCATGTAATTAATGAAACAATCAGAACAAATGTAGTTTTCTTACTAACCATACCATATGACGGAAAACCACCACCCAAACAAGTTGTAAAAGGTGATCTGCCCCATACGATGTTAGCAACTAGTGAATATATGTAGGAGAGGATCACCCCCATGGACTGCTAAGTTTCTGTCCTGTCCAGGAGGATGCACATCTTCTATGTTGGGACAACTTATGTTGGCCAGACTATAGATGGCTTAAATTTCACTGTTACGGGTTTTATCACAAACATTCTACCCTCTCCAGACTCCACTTGTAGGATTACGCTGAGTATGTTGTGGAATCTTTGTCAGAAAAAAAAGAAGAAGAGACAAGCCATGGGTAGTAAGGGTGCACACATACTAAGTTAAAGAAGGGACAATATGGAATACAGAAGCAAAACATGCCACCTCTCTTGTGCACAGGCTGAAAAAATACTTTGAAAAGGATGGTTACACAGAATATGACATTCAGCAAATGGAAATTTCTCAATTAAAAGCATGTATAGGAAGATTCAAGGGGGAGTTTTCAGAAATCAGAAGGTATTCTGGAAAAAAAGGATGTAATAATCAATGTTCTCTTAAGTGGTTGTTTATATTCACACTGGCTATACATGGAAGACTAAATGCATGACATACAAGCTAGCCCAGTGGGGTGTCACCACAACAGTGACACATCCTTTTTTGCAGAAAAGCAAATGAGAGCATACACTCCATCTTGTTTGAATGCAGCTTATCTGACAGAATATGAGAAAAGCTACAGCAATGCACGACATGAACGGCTCAAAGTAATACTCGAAAAAACTTGTAGTTTGCTATATATAAAATCACAATAATCATACACTAGAAAGCCTTCCCTGACCGGAAGGATAATATCTACACGCATATCACCTCACAATTGCTAAACTCTCATTTCTAGGCTACAATCGGCCCATGTACAGCAGGAAGCCTCAAGGATTATAAAGGAGGAAACTGCTTCATGGACATGAAAGAATAAATAATAGTGTATCAAAAATATAGCTTCCATGAAAGAATAAATTATAGTGTAGTATTCAAAAATATAGCTCACAAAAAAATGAACCAAGAAAATTTAGGCTTGGCATGAGGGGAGGTATCGAGATGCATGTGCAAAACCCCATAGCTGCATCAAGAGAACAACAAATTGTCAAAGATTTGGTGATGAAATGTCAAATAAATTTATTCAAAGATGTCATCAGTCTGCGCTAGAACGCATTCCCAGTGACTAGTGAGTTTGAGACAATTTCTCACAAAGACATGATACTTTTAAGCAATAATCTTTATCCATAAGAAATTATGTTTGACCCTTACAAGTGCAAATAGGACTATAGGAGTGATACATCAGTTATGTTCTTTCTTATTTTTCCCGGTATATGTGCTCTTTCGTATTAGTTGAAAGTTTAACTCCTAGAGTTTTTTTTTATTTGCACCGGGTGTCCGAGTCTCTTAGAGCCCCGACTAATCCTGGGGTGCACAGGCCCTCAGCAAGGAGTTTCCTGCAAGTGCACCACGGTTAATTCAGGTTTTACCCAGTCCGATGACCCTCAGAAATTGTTTGCACCCAGTGGGTTTCAATCTTGAGACCTTGAAAGGGAGTAAACCCCAAGGCCCAAGTCTATTACCACCAGGCCAACCCCTAAGAGTTAACTCCTAGAGTTTTGGTTCACAAAATTGAAGCAACTAAGAATCTCCTTCTCCTTCAATCAGTCAATTAACATTGTCTCAGTCCAAAACATGGAAAACTCATTCTCACATGAATCCTTTATATCATATTCCGCTCTATTTAGGTCCATTTCATATCAATATTGGTAATAATTTGCTTTAGAGGAAAATTAGGAGTTCTTTATATATTACACTGATATGCAAGTTCCTAACCAAACTGAAAAGACTCATCCCAAGCTTCAAACCCAATGCGATTATAATAACAAGTTAACAACAAATAACTCAACATTAACCCTCAACAGAGCAGACAAGGAATTTCACTTTTCCTTGACACAAGAATCATTGATTTACATGTTAGCACTAGCTTAAGCACACATAGTTAAAATACATATGATACATATATCGACCTTTTTTAGCTAGGTTTCTTCTTTGTCTGTCAATCTCTCTCTCTCTCTAAGTTGGTAATACATCAATCATGAAATAGTTTTTTGGGACTAGTTGATAGTTTCTGGAAGTAGTTGGAACTAGAATAATGAATGGGCACAAAGTCAAAGGGATAAAAAAAAAAATTACCTCAACATTCTTCGGTTCAAACTCTTGATCATGTGCCAAAAATGAGTTCCCAAATGTTTCACAAGGTCCACTGCTGCCCGATAACCTTCGCAGAAAATTGGAAATAAGGAGGGAAGATATTTGCAACTTGCAAGTGACAATGTATAGTGCAAGGCAGAGAAACTCACAATTCACCATCCAAGCTTAAAGCAAAATTGCCACCTCCTCCAAGTGCCAGAATATCATTCAAACACAAGTGAAAATATCTATTGGCACCTATTACAAAATGGCTACAGTTTAGCTCATATCTGCATGGATTACTTCAGATCGGAATTCTTGGGATTCTAAAACTAATATGCAGTGAATTGCCTTTTGTATTGTTGCGTTACATGTATCATAATGGGTATACAAAGTTCAGATTTTATGTAAACTTCCAACACAAAGAGACTGAATGATAGACAAGTTTAGATGTGTACTGAGCAAGAAGATTTTACATACAAAAATGCTTAAGAAAAACATGAGCAAAGAAGACAATGACAATGTCGCTAAGACACTGAAATTCATTTTATTTTATTTTGTACCCGGTCCTCCGAAAAGGTCGCAGTAATGTCTATGTAAATCCTAATTCCCACCCTCCCCAAACCCCACTTATGGGACTACATTGGGTATGTTTATTTTGTACTCGGTAGTATAGTAGCCATAACATATGTTTGAACAATTTGGACAGCGGAACAAAGTTAGGTAGCATATAACACTTATTTTGAATTGACTGTTAAGAAACTCTATTTAAATTAACTCTGCTACTCTTCTCACCAAACAAAAAGAAATAAGAAGAGAGAAAAGATCATATTTGGAGATTGAAAGAATCTCATCAAGGGCCACAATAAAGGATTGGACCAGGCTTAAAACTAAGTGGCAGTTGACTTAACTTGCTGATAATTGTCAGACAGGGTTAGACTTTTGAGATATGCTAGTCACATCAATTTGCTACTGACAGTACACAGTACGTACTAAGAAATAAGAACTAGCATACGTTTTTCATCAGAGACTATGTTGAAAGGAGGAAATTAGGTTCTTTGTAAGAGCTCATAGTTAATTCATGTTTAAACAAATTGACTTGCGTATTTCATTGTGAGAGATCATAGTTAATTCATCCATGCAGTTCCTCTCAAATGGAATTTTTCTCTTACTGCGATTACACAAACTGATATTGTAACGAACATCCAGACAAATTCCTTACCTGTTGGCCTAAACAACCTTGGTTCACCATATAGAGTTGTGAATACAAATGATTGAGTTGTTCCCTGTTACAATAATACAATAATCACATTAGCATCAAACATAAAACCAATGCTCAGTGAGAATGGAGAAGGCAGATAACTCTTCATTTGAAGTAAAGTGGGTTTGAAATGCTTTACTTGCAGAAACTGGTGGTTTTCTTTTTGAACATTACATTGTCATTAGATAATAAATTAGATACTGCATGTGTTTGCTTGCTTACTTGGTACTTCCTCTTTGCAGTGGGCTTTAATGGTGCCTCAAGCAACCCACCAAACACGGCACCCTGCTTATCACCAGTAATCTGACACAAACATTATGAAGAAAATTCATCTTCAAAATAAAGAAGAGATCCTTTAAGAATTGCTATAGAAGTACGGAATGCATGCACGGTGAATATTTGCAGCACTTTAGGTGAACATACCAGCAAGCAAGGGCCAGAAATATCAGCACTCTTGCGAATAAGAGTACGGAGCGATATACCGTGTCTGGCCGTACTGCCCTTCATTAGAATGAACAGGATAGATATTAATATTCAGGATACCGAAGGTGCAATACACTTCATAGCAGAAGTTGTTTTAAATCAAGATTACCTGTATAACAAGACCCATTGACAACCTTTCACTATATTAGGAAGGGAAGACTGGAAAAAATCATATAAATTTGGAGTAATGAAAACAGAATCAGTGGTGAGATAGGCCAGTGACTGCTCAAAACTGTGTCTATCAGGAGCATCTTCAAACGTTTCAGAACCGCTGGCAATGCTCCCAGCAGAAGTAGGCTCTCCATTATCATTGTCTGCATTTACTGTCTCCTTCACACAAACTGAACTTCTGATGGGGCCATTTTCACCTTCTTTTGGATCAATATGTGGTTTCTCTTTGTAATCTTCATGAACCTCAACATCATCCAGAGGTTTATCGCGCAACGAGAAACTTTTACTTCTCCACGTAAAAGAATGTGATTGAAGTGGTTTGACCTCTCTTCGACCTCTTATATTGGCAAAATATGTTGATGGTAGAAGGAAAGATAGTATAGATGTTATAGATTTTCCCTCCTTGGTATGTGGCCTAGCCTAAACACGGAGAGAGGTAATGTTACAAATAATCTGCACTGAGTAGTGATAACTGCAACCCTCTTACCAAACAACAAATCTCCCAATGCAAAAATGGAAGAGAAAACAATTTAGTGCTTCTAATTTATGATCAAATAAATAAATATCCTAAATTACAAAATAACAAGAATAAGAACAATGTATCATGTAGTTCATTCTCCAACAGGAATTGCAAAATCTATGTGTATATACATATAACTCTATAAAATACCATAGCTGACGAATGCTGCTCTATTTAATGACAAACTGCTATAAACAAACTTGAGCTTGAACATCCATCATTCCTTCTTATCAACTTCTCTTCTCGAGAATATATCAAATACTTCATATTTTGCGACAGCGAGATAAACAACCATGAAACAACTAACTAAATCCCTAGACATTTTTTAAAGTTTTCATCCTTTTTTTAATGGTCATCTTATTTTCTTTTTTCAGTTACTTGATTCACTTAATATACAAATTTCTTAGCCATGATAAGTACTAGTTTTCATCATTTTGTCTTTCAGTATGTACATGTACAAAACTCCTTATACAGAATAGGCAGTAGTTTTTATCTATCGGAAACAGCCTCTCTACCTCTAAATAGGGCTGAGGTACATCCTCCCCTCCTCAGACCACACCTTGTGGGACTACACAAGGTACTTTTTTCAGTTACTAATTACATGCTCATGTATAAATTCCTTGAAGATCATATAAAGTTTTCATCTTTTTCTCTTTTTTCAGTTACCCAATTCACTAAACATCATGCACAAACTAATCAATGGGTCACCAAAAAGTTCAACATTGCCAGCAAAAGCAATTGAATTACACATATATATATTGGTAAACAAAAAACTTTAGCTTCACATGCAGATCAAAGCCAAAAGACTCATAACCCAAGAACCAGAACCCACAAAAAGATTCAATAGCTCAAATTCTACCAGACAGAAACAACAATATACCCAGTGGAATCCCACAAGTGGGGTCTGGGGTATAATGTATGCATACTGCCTCATAGAAAAGGGAAAAAAAGAACCTGAGGAGGTTGTTGATCAACAGATTTAGAAGGAGAAGCTGAAAAAAGACGAGAAAGCTTCTCAGAAACTGTTTCCTTTACAGCATACATATCTATCTGTTTAGCCAATTACCCAATTCAGAAACTTTGAAATTGGGAACAAAACTTGAGATTTGAAGGGTTAATTTGAGAAACCCAAATCTAGAAATTCGTTGAAAAGCAAAATGGGGTGTTTTTCTTGGATTTTTACTATCTTTGCTGTGGTGATCTGAGATGATGCCGGGCACCGACGGGTTAGTAGCAGCTCAAAAACATAAGGAAAAGAAAAAGACAGAAAAATATATTGGAAATATCTATTGTGTCACCCTTTGATTTGATAATTTTTTAATTATTAATTGTTATTATATTGAATTTTTAATAGTTAAAAAAAATTATTGAGTTATTAGATAAACGGATAACCCAAAAACTATAATAATTTATTATTTTACTCTTTCGCAGATATTGAATATTAGTAATTTAATATTAATAGGACACTGTAATAATATTTTATATATTTTAATCTTTATGCTATACTTGAATAATTAGTTATTCACTTTATTATTTTAGTTTGTAATTAACTAATTATAATTTTTTTATAAATTTGTAAACATAATCTTGGTGTTCTGTCTGTTTAATACAAATTCTTATTATCATTCTTATCGTGTAAATAAAAAACAAAATCATTAAAGACAAAATCAATAAATTTTTTATTAATTTAATGTATTTTTTAATTTTAAAATTAAATTATTTATAATTATAAATAGGATAAACTTTTATTGAAAAAGCACATGAAATGAAACTAAGGAATACTGGAATTTCATTGACAAGGATATTCTGATTTTGACTTTTTACCAATTTTTTTTTCCTTTTCTTTTGGACCTGGTTGGTAGTGACAAATAGAGCAAATCAAACTCTTTGAAAAAAAAAATCATGAATTTGGGGCAGAATTTATAAGTTGGCCATCTATTTTTTAAAAAAAAAAAAAAATAATTTGTGACTTTTATCGTTTTCTGTTTGCTTGATTTTTATTTGATACAAAATTTAATAAAGTAAAGAATACTTATCTTAAACTAAAAATATGTAAAATACATCAAAAAAAATTTCAATGGTGGTGATGTAACTTTGATGATGAATTAAGTCAAATTTATTATGATTGTTATCAATTTTTTATGGTGGCGATGTTAATTTAATGACAATGATAATAATGGTGGTGTTTTAATAATGGTGATGGTGTATAAAGAAGAAGAAGCCGTAGGGATAACATGGATTTCATTTTTTTTTTAAAAATCTGACATAATTATTGATGTGGCACAGACATAATGATAACGTGATGCGAGTGTGAAGCACTTCTCATCATATAACTAGTTATTTGCATCATAGTGAAAACAAATTTACTTATAATTGTTATTCAAATGTTTAATAGATCGTCATAACTGACATTTTGTGACAAGTTAGGTGTTTTTTAATTCTCCTTTTATCCTATTTTGGTTGTGTGTTTTGAAGTGCCATGGTCAGGACAGTGACCATAGTATAGTACATAAAAATGACAAAACATCATTTTCTAAAACTTATTACTAGTCATAGTTTGAGTAATATTCTTGTCTTCTACTTCAATTTTCGAACAAAACATTCTTCAAAAAGACAAAATATAGTATTTGAGAATTATATTTAAAAGGACCTAAAGACAGTAGATTATACTAAACCCATCTTGACATAACTCAAATAAAATAAAATAACATTAACATAAATCTCTTCACTCTTAATAATAGATTTGGAATTCAGAATCGACAATGGAAAAATCTCTAATAAGATACTGAATCTCCTATGTTATCCATATCATATAATCATTTGATTTGAATCCTAAAACATAATTCAGATGACTGAATGGAAAGACCAGAGATGTAAAAGATCATAAGACGAGTGATTTAACTATAATAATATCATCTAAAAATTTAAGTTACTAAAGAGAATCTACTTTTTATATTTTAATATTATATTAAAGAGTGTAACAATATAATCTAAAATTTAAAATATTAGAACCGTTATACATTTCGTTTTCTTAATTGTATTTTTCATAGTCGAACTAATAAATTCTTAATACCATATGATTATACCAAACGACGACGACAACAACAGTATACTCAGTAAAATCACACAAGTGGGGTCTTGGGAGGGTGAGATGTATGCAGAGCTTAGCATTACCTCATAGAGATAAAGAGCTTGTTTTCAGATGACCTTCAACTCAAATATATCAGCTCCACAAGCAGAAAATATAAAATACAAAAATGAGTATAGTGGAAAGCAATTGAAAACTCATAAATACAATACAAGTAGCAAAATAAGAGACGGCCAATAACAACACAACATATAATGACACGATTAATCTTACAATCCTATTATATCACAAGGTAAGACAACATCCTACCTCTATTAGCCTACTAGCCTTCTACTCTAATACGCGATCTCCATATGATTATACTATAAAACGGAAACAAACAAACGAGAAAACTTTTGAGGATACTATTTCTAGTTAACTATTAGAAGCTAATATTTCAAATCTTACCAACTTCAAGTAATATATATCTTTGTTGTTATCACATGATAAAGATTGGTTGCCATAACTATGTCAAGCCATTATTAATAAAGAAATTCACCTGTCTCATGCTCATTGATTCACTATATTCAAACTCCATTAAAGAATGTTCAAGTACTTGAGACAATCAAAGCAAAACAACCAATGCAAAACAAACTTATTAAAGATTTCAAAATTCAAAATCTTGAAATTTTACAATATGTTCTATGTTGATTTTTTAAAAATTATTGTACTTTGGTCAAACTTTCACAGTTAATCCATGTTTACTCCCACTTTGTTACCTAGGGAATATTTCTAACTATATTTTTTGTGAGTTGTTTTTTTGTTGGTTTTTAAATCTTTTTTTTTTTGTTCTCATTCTCTAAATTACACCCCCACCCCACCCCCACCT
>JAABOM020000110.1:25334804-25345258 GCA_011800125.2 Solanum clarkiae
TTTTGACTAAATTATTCTTAACTAAAATTTGCATATTATTAACTTAGACACAAATAGAGGACAGTCAAACTTGGGATGAGCAATGTATTTTAAATGTGACTATTTAATGATATTCTCTTATATTAGTTATTTATTTTTCTTTTTATATACATTTTTAAAGAAATTATAATAAGAAGGATAATTTTATTAATTTATTCCTTTTTTTTTTTTTTGGAAACTTTAAGAAATAATTATAAGAGTAAAATAGAAAAATGACAAGTACTCGATCCATCTATTCTTTTTTACTAGTTTACTTTGAATTTTGCACATTTATTAAAAGATAATGACTAATATGAGTATTTAATCACAATATCCATAAATCTTAAAAAATAATTTGTGAAATAATTAATCAATGTTGATACTAAAACATGAAAAATAATAGTATGTTTTTCTCTTGATATGCAAAAATTGAGATGTAAAAGTAAACATGTAGTGTATCAAATAATATTATATAAATTAAACACTAAGAAAGTATATTACAGATATAAATTAAACACGAAGAAAGTATATTACACAAAGTAACTATGATGATATTTTTAGTTTGTTTAGTTCAATACCATTATAGAATGATTTTTTCTTAACCATGAACATCCTTTAAAGGCATTAACATAGGTTATGTAGATTGGTAGGAGAATAGAGATCCCTTTATTTTTAATGAAATATTTTTTATTAAAGCCTTTATTCTTGATCAATTATTTTCGATTAAAGTCTTTACAAATGAAATAAATTATATTGGGAGTATTATTCGTAGAGATGGGTAGAATTTTATGGGCGCCTATTTTAGTTTTTCATTTAAGTAGTACCTACTTTATTTTTTAATGTTTCAAAGAATTTTTCCTTTAATACTCCACAATATTAGAAGAAGCCATCTACAATTTTTTTTCAAAAAAAGAAGCTATCTTCAATCGACTAGAGTACAGATTTTTCTCATGAAACAACATGTCTAGTGTAATGTTGTTCCAAAAGGGAGGTGTGGCGATGGTAGATTGTATGCTGCTTATTCGTACCTTGTGAAAGAAGAGAGGATATTCCCGTTAGACCCTCAAAAATATTAGACGCGCCTAGATAAATGGCATATTCTGCACATTTCAACTGTAGATAGTCGAATCTTTTGAAAACGGATACACCCTTTTGTTAAGATTATTGATTTCCATGTTCCCATTCTTGGCTTCATGGACCAAGTTGCTATAATGGGCAACATTTTTATTGCCCAAGTTACCTTATTGCAAAAGTGGAGTTGGAATTTTAGAATTTTGAATTAATGAGTTTTGAAGGTAGAAAACATAGCTTATTAGATTCTCGATAAACTATATATGTATACATATCAATTGAATTTTTTTAAGCAGAAATACAAAGTTTGAGTCAAAATAGTATGCCCTTATGTTAAGATTATTGATTTCTATATTCCCATTCTTGGCTTCATGGACTAAGTTGCTATAATAGGCAACTTTTGCCTGAGTTACTCCAATGCAAAGATGGAGTTAGAATTTTGAGTTATAAATATAGAAAATATTGCTTATTGGATTCTCAATAAACCGACCTGTTATCCTTCCAAAGCACAGAGCGGAAGCTATTCGTTGCTTTGTAAGGCTGACCCATTATCCTTCCACTGCACAGAACAGAAGCTATTTGTTGCTCTGTGAAACCAGCCTCACGCAGTCCGTCCCGCTTTAGGCACATAGCGGAAGCTATTCGTTGCTATCCTTCCATTGGACAGAACGAAAACTATTCATAAACCAAGCTCACGCAGTCCACCCCGCTTTAGGGATTCCTTCGAATGAAGCACAAGGCCCAACTGTGCAGAAGCTATTTGTTGCTCTGTGAAACCAGCCTCACGCAGTCCGCCCCGCTTTAGGCACATAGCGGAAGCTATTCGTTGCTATCCTTCCATTGGACAGAACGAAAACTATTCATAAACCAAGCTCATGCAGTCCACCCCGCTTTAGGGAGCCCAGTAGTCCATTCCTTCGAATGAAGGACAAGGCCCAACTGTGCTTGGACAGGGCAGGCCAGACACTAGCCCACCAAACACAACCATCTGGAACAACCCAACATTCCACCACCCTAACACCCCCACTTGGGTTACAAGCCCAAGTAACTGGGCTCGGCGATTGCATACCATTTACCAAGTGCATATATAATACCAATGTTTGTTTTGAATTTTCGATGTGGAACTTACAAAGGCAATACAAAACTTCTAACTTTGTTCAGTAGGAATGGATAAAATATTTTAACAGAAATACTTTATGATCTTTGATTAAAGACTATCTTATTTATTGATGAGGAAATTAGATCCAAGCAAACATAATTACTTTCTCAAACTTTTCTTTGGTTTTTAAGATTGTATCTTATCAACAAATTATACCCACCAAATCAAGATTGAGGAATTAATTTTACGTTGATAAGAATCCTAACTAATTATGAATTTTCCATTTAAAATGGATATCTAATTTTCTATGAAGTATGGGAAAGCTTTATGCAGATTTTACTAGTGAAATTTTATTGTGTTGTATTATATATAATATCTATATGAATCATCAATCACTATATTTTTTCGTTTAAGATCAAGACATATCAAATGTATTATATGAGAATTCTACACGTATCAACAAATTTTTCTATGATTGTCAACCTAGCAATATTACTAAAATGGGAAAATGAAATACAACACACCCCTCGTAAAAAAAAATGGTGATTTAATTAGCTAGCGCTGCCTATTCGTGGTCCTAAAATTGTTTAACTGAATTTCATATCAATATTATATAATAATAACTGCATTTCTATCTTAAATGATTTTGGGATTAGGTTATATAAATCATCAATTCTTATTTGTCCACTTTAGTTCAAGCCATGCTAGTCTATCACAACTCTCTTTCTTGCGTGAAATTGATTATATGAAGCTGAATTGATTATAAACTAACTTTATACCAAATATAAAGTTCTAAATATATTCTCACAAAAAAAATCATAATCTAACAAAGAATTACTAATATACGATTAGAACATAATCAACTATATATGAAGCTGAATTGATCATAAACTAATTTTATACCAAATATAAAGTTGTAAATATATTCTCACCAAAAAATTATAATCTAACATACAATTAAAACATAATCAACTATAAAAAAAAAATGATGGTGGTTTAATTGGAGCAGCTCATCAGGCGTTACTAAACTTGAAAGGCACCGACTCGTTATCCCTCCACTGCTCAGAGCGAGAGCTATTTGTTGTTCTGTGAAACCAGCCTCACGCGGTCCACCCTACTTAAGGAACCAAGCAGCCCATTTCTACAATTGGGCCACATGATCCAACTCCGAGCTTGGATAGGGCAAGCCAGAAATTAGCCCATCAAGCCCAACCATCTGAGACAGCCCAACATCCCACCATATTAATGCCCCCATTTGGGTTACAAGCCCACATTACTGGGCTCAGCGAACAGCTTTCTCTCCCAATGTTCCAAAAAGGACTAAAAGTTCTTGTTTCATAGCGACGTGGGAAGAATCTTTTATTTGTTATATAAATTTTCAATGCCTCTAACATTTCATGTACTAATAACCACTTCTAAAGGGTAACCTTGTGAAAAATGCAAAATTTTACATAATAGTATTACTTCCTCCGTTTCAATTTATATGAGGTTATTTTACTTGATACAAAATGTGAGAATTATTAGTCAAGATATGCACTCCATTATAGTACTACTTGAAACATATAAAATGCCTTTAATCATTGAATACTTGGTCACTAAATTTTTCTAAAAAACGATAACGATTTTATTGAAACAAGGTCGACCGAACTCTACCTATAATAGGTAGAGAACTAGAGATAAGACATGCATGCATCGATCTTTTCCAAACCCAAATTGTGGGAGTATCTCGCATACGCTATTGCATTTTCTTGAAAAATTTAAAGTCAATATTCAATTGATGTAAAAAGATTTTGGCACTATATAATCACACCTAAAAGAAATTCAACCAACCTCCTGGACCTCAAAATCAAGAAAATAGAACTAGTGCTTGTTTTCCCATTTTTGAACGCACAAAATCATACGAAAAAGAAACCATCCAATAGGAAATTATACGCCACTGCGTAATATATAATGGATTCTATTCAAGTGTGCTTCATAAAAAAAGGCCTAACGTGATGTCATCGTTATATAATAGGAAGTGATGACATTCAAGAACAAGCACCTAAATCCAGAAAATAATGACAGATCAATGATTCAGGATATAAGCCACTCCCTACTACCTCTGTTGTGTTACAAGCTCTCATAGAGACTGCGAAAAAAAGAGGAAGAGAGATCGGAGTGTTTCAGGGACAATGAAGTGCAAACTGGGAACTTGACATTACGAGGCAACCAAATCAGGAGTTTCAGCTTCCACGGATAACAACGCAGTGTGCAGTTTATCCACCCAATTGTCTAGCCGATTTCGCAATGACTTGATCTGAGGGATACCCAAAACTCTTGGTTGAACCCAGGATACGTGAACAGTCCCTTCCACTTGATCGATTATTCCCTCGATCAGATGCACCTACAGTAACACAACATCAAACCAGAGAAAAATTGTTCATAAACCTGAACGCCAACATGTTATATTGCCATATATCACAAACAATAATTCACTTACAGAGAGACTCTTCATTAAGAGATGCTCTACATCTTCCACACTAAGCTTAGTGCGCTCTGCAATGGCACTCAATGGAATAGTTCTATCCTCAGCTGGGCGACTGAATGCAAAATGCCTCCTCTCTAAGTTACAGTTCATTTAAAAAAAAAATTATAGAGGTACCACTATATGCAAAATTGCTGTGATACCTGAAGATGATTTCCATCAAGCACAGAATGTTGATCTTCTCGAGAAGCTTTTTCTCGTTCTGCAACAATGCTGGTTGAGCACTTAAAGCAGCTTGATGAACACGACACAATTCTTTATAACGAACTAAATCACCAGTGTTGAATGCTTCAAGAATATGATATAGCCATTCAACCTGTGTCCCTACCAAACTCTCTATCTGTAAAAAAAAAAAAAAAAATGAAACCGACATAATGTTGCCAAAGAAACTAACATCACATCACCCTATGGCTCTCTAATATAATCCTATGATCAATTCCACCACTTCTGAAGGCAAAACTAAATTTTATGAGGTTTCAGACGGCTTCGTGCCATGGCTATACTGTAGATAATTTATACTCAGTTTCTTTTTAAAAATCTTCTTGATACTTTTTAAAGGAAATCGCCCATTGGTGGGATGGATAAAATTCTACATCCACTATAAGGTATTGATCAGTGGCAGTCCCGCTGTGTCTAAATGGAGGCAATGGATCAAGTTTTACATCTTCAGGGGAAATATCAATCTCTCATCCACTCTATGATGCTGACTCTCATTTTTGATGGAGCCAACATAACACATTAACACACTCAAAGACAGTCCAAATGATCTTGGAAGCCTTTCTGGAATGCATATCAATGTGAGTAAAAGCATCCTTTATTTTATGGGAGTAAAAAAGAGCATCCTACACCCAGTCAATGAAGTGTCTAATCCAGAGCTCATGGTGAACTCTATGTATGTGAAAATAGTGGCAAGGAATAATGTACATGAAATCTAGGAGTTTCCTAAGGGAAGCTCAAGTGGTCATGAAATTTTGAGAGGATTAGACGGCATAAACAAGCAACATCAATCCTTTTCGGATGGTCCGTGGAAGTCCACGAGGAATTTATGGGATAAATTCAGTACAAGAGAAACCTACACACTAGGAAATGGAGAAAACATATGTTGTTTTTCTTTGTTTGTCATTTTTTTGGTACCTGTTGCTGGAGGGAGGTGCCACGTATCCCGGGGAATTAATCGAGAAAGCAGGCCTGGACACCACGGTCATAAAAAAAATGTTTTTGTCGTGACAAATGGTTTGGCCAACTTTCTCTAAAAGAGGTATTTTCTAATGTATATCTGCTGCAGCGGATATCCAAAAAAAGGGCTTAATAGAAAGATAAGAACTGCTCAATCCTTTCTTTTTTTATGATTAGTGGAACTGGAATATCAACCTTAGAAGAAACTGTAAAGACTGGGAAAAATAAAAATGTCACATTGCTGGCTTATTAGAGCAAGTGACAGCGAATACCCAAGTCAAGGACAGCCTGACATGGAAGGGAACTGGTGGGACCACATAAACAGTAAAGATTGTTAATGTAGTCCCAACAAGATCTCATTCCAGCAGAAATAACAACACAAGATAAGACTAATAAATTCTAGTACCAAGAAGGTCAGCAATGCTAATTCCTAGAATTGGCAGCTTAGCCATATCACAGCAAAGAAGCTTTACATGATGCTTTGGAAGCAAAGAAAACAACAACTTACAACCTAAAATTTTTGAGAACAGCAGAGAGCCACTGGAAATTTTAACAAAACTTTTGTTTCAGTTGTATTTTTGGGTGTAAGGAAACATCCACAGATGGATGGCTTTCATCGGAATCTCTTCTATGTATGACATCTACTTCATAACATTCAATAGAGGATTTAGATTTGTCCAAATAAAAGAAAAATAAAGAACTTACAATTGGATGAGCAAGCAGCTCCCCGAAATTGTATACGTTGTCTCCCAGTAATGCTGACAAGGACAAATCAAACGCCAAGTCCTAAATAAAATAGAAGAAGCAATCACATTAGAATGAAAAATCTCAAATATATTAAACTCAACCCTTTTCAGATGCATTTCATAAAAGATTGAAGTTTCAGAAAGAATTTCCAGTCACATATACAACCAACATCCTATCCAAAAACTTAAAAGATAAAGGTATGAAAGATCTGTAAATAACGCATGAGTTTCTCACTCAGCATTTTAATGTTTAGCAACAGTCAAGGACAGATTAATGTGTGTTGCAGATATTAGAATCAACTTACAGAAAAGATTCAAAGTAAAGCACGAAGGCGAATGACTAACAATATTTCAGAAACTTAAGATCCATAAGCATACTTATCATAAATTCAAAAAAGGCCCTTCCACAATTTCTTTCAAACTATGAAGTGCTTTCCCTATAATAAGAAGAAAATACATGATCCATCCTTCAGCAATCTTGGAACGGCGGAATCAAGGAGGAAACTACAAAAATGGTTTGCTCCTGCACCAATTCTATGCATGTTAACACCAACTCATGGGACCATAAAGGTCTGATAAAGAATGGCATGCAATCTCTGTGCACACATCATCATGCGCAAAATCAATCAATCAATCATCTATGCCAGTCAATAAATCCCCCAGAATCCATTTTGCTCTACTTAGACCAATTTTTCCTATACTAAATAATTTGTCACGATGAAATGCATACATAAAAAAGATCGACAGTTCATATAAATTTTGTCAAAGATTCTCCTCCTTAATTTAACGTACTCCAACAAGCACATATTTTTGTCACGGATATCTACTAGCAACATTTCTCATCAACCTTCTCCATGAGTCCATGATGCCAACAGTACACCACATTTTATACCTTATTCAGTGTTAGGACTTCTGTGCAAAGAGATACAATACCAGCAGTACTAAAGCAAGAGAGACCAACATATCAAGGTCAGATATCAGCTAGACTGCCTACACATAGCCAAGAAATCATTATATCGTTCCTTAGATAAAATACAGAACATTAAATGGCAACATACCAGCTTGAATGACTCTGAAAGAGAATCCACTGAAATGTATGCAAGATAGAGAAGAGCACTTCTGTAGAACTCTGCAAACTCCTGCCGAGCTTTATGATACTGAGATGAAACCCAATAGTAGCTGGCATAAACAGAGGGGTCAACATCAGTCATGCTGTCAAGTGTAGCATTCCCCTGTTCTAGAAGCTTCTTGCACTCTTTTTGATCCCCTTGTTCAAGCTTAAGTAGGGCAATCTGCAACTTAATATAAAGTATCGGCTCCTCTATTCGTGTCTCTTTAGTATTTAGGAGTTTCTCAGCTACTCCTTCCAGGTAACCTATTGCAGCATCTTTCTCTGAGTATTGCCGAGAGACAATTACAGCGAAATGTGCAAGCTTCAGAAGATTGATCTTTGTCTCAAAATCAGTGATGAAATTGTGATACAGCTGTATCAGCGTGTCACCAGCCTAAGAACAAAATAAGGAAACAAAAAGAAAGGCATTAAATTTGTCTACAACAAAATAGAAGACAGCTACTGTAACTATGGTGACTGAGAATCACGCATATGCAATTTAACAAGGTGCAGTTAGATCATGAGAAACGGAATAAAAACACCACATTTACTATTCTATATGGCCACATATTTCCATGACTACATTGCAAGATTCATGATCATCTACAGCCCTGAGCGCATGCACCTACTCAGACTCTCAGAGAACTCAATGCTACACATTTTACAGCACCATCCTTCAATAACTCGTGCGCAAAGGACAAGGGAAACTGATCAGATTTGCAGAAAAGAAATTCAAATTGTTTGGAGAAGCATCAGTCGTATGATTTAAACTTGGTCTGTATATTTTTTTTTTGTCAGCAAACTTCAATAACAGGGTCCTTATAGCAGATCCAGTAGCATTCCAGTGAATGCATACATCGGTTGCTGTTTTTTCAGATGAAGTAACGTAGGAAACACATCAGCTTTTTATCTGCGACTATGCCAATGAATATAAAGGAAAAATCTCAGTATCTTAGCTATGGTTATTCATGTATCATGCTACATGAAAATAATAAACTATGCAAATCCAGGATCAATCACAAATAAGAATTCGTGGTTCTCTCCCAGCCAGCCAATTTAAAAAGATGAGTTTTGCTGACCCCTTTCCATAAAGTATGAATTTCTGTAAACAAATAGGTAGTCTTAATAGATTTCAGGTAATAATGAACCTCAAGTACAGACAAAGAAGATAATGTAGATTTTCTCCCTTTCACTGCCATTTAACTGTGTGCTATAGACAGGACCACATGTCAAATTCACTTCTTTATCCAATCTCTCTTTCGTATAACATTCCTGTGACATATCCTTTCTTTTTATAAGAAATCCTGAGACACATCTAAGAACTTCCGATCTCAATCATGGTTCAAAAAATTATGTCCCAGTTAGTCATGGTCTTATGGAGGGTGGCTCTCCACCCTCAATGGGATTTATCATTTCCGTATTGCTCATATGCAAATTTCAGCTATGAAGAAGTTTAACGAATTCGATTCCACATGCATTCACAGGCACAAATTAAGCCAACTAATTCTTTTTCCTGATAAGTATATGACACTCTACTGTTTGTTAGTTTTTTGTTTTCGATCTGTTCTCCTTGAGCCAACTGTCCATAGAAAACAACCTTCCTACCTCCCAAGGTAAGGTAAGGTACACATAACTCTATCCTCTCACGGCCCCACTTGTGAGATGGAATATACGGGCGTAGGTTAGCATGTTGTCCTACGAATGATAGCCTTTGAAGGCCACCCGCGGGATGCGCTGTACAATTACATTGGTTATGTTGTTATTACTATGTTACAGCAAGCAACATAGAAATGCAGACACATAATTCCATCTACACACAAAATGACCTATGTCGTGGGAACCATAATTCCAAAGCAAAGCAATTCTCATTGGTACTTGCAACTAAGCAAATTCAAAGCTCTTATATTCCAAGTTCAACACACCACCACCAAAAATCATAACAATAAAAGCTACAAATCTCCAACTAAAGCTCTCTTGTTCTTCAATTCACTTCTCTTATCCCCCAAGATACCACCTTTTCACTTCCTCTGAAACCCTAAAATATTCATAAACCCCAATTCCCAACACAAAACCCAAAATAACAAATCCCCAACTCAATACGCTTCCACCCCTTCAGATTCAAACTTCCTTCTCCTAAGGTTTCAGCTTATTAAACCATATACCCTAACTTCATCATCAATCACTATACCCCCCAAACCCTTAAATTCCCTAAAAACAACAAAATGAGGATAAAATTAGGATATATTCAAATAAGTACCTGAAAAACAGCGAGAGCAACGAACTGCTCGAGCTTTAGAGAGAGCTGATGCCAGAGCTTGCGTTGGTACAGATCTGCAAACGTGGCGTACCACTCAGAAAGCTCTGGATGATCATTGCGAAGCGATTCCAAGTACTGTAATGCCGCCATAGCTGATTCAAGTCTTCCACCGATGAAGACGAAGAAGAAAGAGATGGAGGAGTTTTATAAGTTTTACACGTAAAAGAATAATTTTAACAATAATGGTTAATAATTTTAGTACTATAATATTTATATTTATATAAATTGATGATTAATTTTATAATTTCGATCAATCTCGGATGGAGCCAAATATTAATTATTTTTTGGCCTTGGAGTATGATGGAATAAAGCAAAATGGCTCTTTAAACTATCTGCGCTTTTTTCATATGTGAAGTAGCAGTTAGTCAATGCAACTTTCGACGCTCCTCATG
>JAABOM020000110.1:25364177-25382217 GCA_011800125.2 Solanum clarkiae
CTGCATTATAAATTAAAAATAAATTATACATGAAATATAACTCTATTAAAATTATATAACTATAAAAAATAAATTTTTGCGAAATATGATTTATTTAAATAAGTTTTCCTTAGGATTTCATAGGCTAATATCGCCACCTCTAGGTTTGAGAAGGATAAGACATATGCAAAATCATAAGACCTTGGTAGTAGATAGGTTATTTCTGATACACCCTCGACTCAAAATTTTCATTCACTACATTATCTAAACTAAAATAAACACATACAAGAAAATCTTTTTACCTGAGAAAATGCATCATGAAGACGAAGTTCCTCTTGTACATCTCACTAAGTATTTGATTTTCAACATGATTTAGTCTTTTTAACTTAAAGTCGTAAATTACAAAATTGGCAGAGTGATATATAGTTATCTAATTTCGTCATGGTCGCGTTTACATGAGCATAGGGAATCCATACCCGAGTTTGATTCCTCTAACAGAATCGATGAGGAAATCACTCTTTCCCAGCTTGGAGCTTTTTCTTCTCTTTTCGTCGTTGTTCACGCAAACCTGTGAAATGGAAACAGGACATAGGTGATAAGAATTATGGTTGGAAGATAAAAGGCAAACAGAAGATGTCAATGATAAGGGTCAGAGAGTGGCGAGGGGAATACGTTTTTTGGCTTCTTTCCTCTTTCTCCTTAACTCGGTTATATCTCTCCGTTTTTCAGCCATATCCTTCAGATTCAACTTACTCTGCGAGTGTAAAAGGCGCATAATAGGCAGAGTTGAGGAACGAAAGTAGCATTAATGACTGTACTGTTGAGATAGTGCATATATAAATGTCTACTTCTATATTACCTCCGGACCAGCGCTCTTAAGTGCCTGGAGGGGCTCGACACAATCCTGACCAATAACAATCAGTTTCTTCCTTTTCGCGTCTCCAGAGTTATTTGGATTTTTCTGCCGAGCTAATTCCTCCAGTTGGTTCTGAAGGAGAGGTGAAACACCAGCCTGAAAAGAAAAAACAAAACCTTTTAGGCAAACACACGGAGATGCGTGTGTCCTAGATTAGAGTCATCAAAACTCCCAAAGAAACCAATTGTTATTCATTACTTGTACCATGTAGCTTAGGAAGAAATAATAGCTAGTCTGTTAGTCCCAGGTAATCTTTCAAGATCATAAACGGTAGGATGGCTTTGGGAGAAAAAACAGCCATTCTGAGAGACATCACATTACTGCGAGAACTTACCCCAGCCAAGTAGCGTTTTGAGAATGTTTTGGGTTGCAATGGCCGTGAAAGAAGACTTTTGAGTTCCTGCAGTTTAAAAAAAAGTTCAATATTTTTAGTGTACACAAAGAGTCGGACCACTTTCTGGACCCTGCACATAGCAGGAGCTTAGTGCACCGGGCAACCCTCTTTTTAGATATTAACATCAGAAATTTCATATTCAGAATGACCTCTTGTAGTTTGGTTAGTTGAGCAGACGTGGCTTTCTTTCGTTTATGATTGTTTACTCTTTCCTCCTCACTGTCATTCTCTTCCAAAACTAGTTCCATTAATTCAGCACTTCGCTCAAGCCAATTTTTCTTGGCCTTGTCCTGAAAAAAATGAAACTAAAAATGAACCAAATGTATAAATCTGAACACAAGTTACAAGCGGCAAACAGAGGAAACAATATACTGGAACTTTAAGATCAACTTCCAGTATATGGAAAACAAAATGAAGTCTTTCACTTGTCAAAGCTACATTTTTTTGATTCCGCAGGCTATAGTGAAGAACAATAGCCGGTGAAGAACATTAGAGGCTTCTGAAGTATAAAGTAAATTGCATTATCAAGTAAAATGCATTATAATCATCAGAGTTAGACTGGTCATGCAGACGCATAACCATGACACAGGCTGAAGCATTCTAACACTCAAAGATGCATGGGACCAGAAGATCACCTGAGAGTCCTTCCGTGAAATCTTGTCTATCTGACGTGCAAGGGATAATCGCTTCATAACTTCAGGCATGTATGACATTTCTAAAGGAAATCGCTGGAAGTTATCCTGGAAATACAACAGTATCCATTAGTGCAAAAAAATTACTACTTAAACAAAGCTTTCATAAAATTAAAAAGAAAAGTACAAATGTAAAGACAGGAGGGAGAAAAAATAATGTCTTGAAATGCGTGTCAACCAAGTTAAGCATACAGCTACAATCGACAAACTGAGAAAGCTAGAAGCAAGAAACTCTAAAATATCAGGAAAAGGAAAGGCAGGAGCAGTCTGCTTAGAGCTCTAGTGGCTATTTACAGAGGATATGTATCAATCTAATGAGTGTTTGCTCCTTCCAGTGGCTACTCAGAGATTACCTTTGAAAATGACTTGCATAAAGCAGCAAACTTTGAGGTATCATTTGGTGTGATTAGAGCAATGCTACACCCATCAGAATGAGCTCTAGCGGTTCTTCCACTTCTATGAACATAAACCTGCAGAACAATTTTCATAGATTGAAATTGTGAACGTCGTAACAAGCTACCAATAAGAAGGCATATTACAAACTTACTTCAGCTGAATGCGGTAGCTGATAGTGAATGACAGTTCGAACACCAGGAATATCCAAACCTCTGGCTGCAACATCTGTAGCAATGAGTATACCATGCTCGTGTTCCCGAAACCGGTCAATTGCCTGCATTGAACAAAACGACTAAGAAGAAAAGGCAACAGAACATAAAGTATAGCACATGTTCAGTAGTTTGGTGTCTGTGAGTAGGAAAAGCACGTTGATGTGACGATTGGACTAGATGGAACAAAATGACATTTTTTCTCTTCTCAATAGAGAATGAAACAATTCCATAGCAAGTGGATAAAATGTCAAGACTGCAGATAATGGGTTGCAATCTCATAGCAAGTGGATAAAATGTCAAGATTGTACTCAGAGAAATCCTAACTTATGGCTTTTGGCTTGTAAGCCATAAGTCCATCCAAACGAGCTCTAAATAATTCGAGAACAGATCATTAGTGTCCATCCAAACTAGTCCGAACATCTCCTCCTTTTCTCCATGAAAGAATTACCAGAAAATTTGAAATTAAAGAATATGGAGAAGAAATCATAAAACTGACCTTAAGTCGAGCTCTCTGCTGCATCTGGGCATGAAGTGTCCAGACATTCACACCAAGGATGCGCAAGAGGGAGGAAATATGGCGTAAAGCTGCAATGGATGTACAGAAGACAATTGTCCGACCTTGTCCATGAACACTCAAAATGTAATACAAATAGCCATCTTTATCATCTTCCCTGCAGCTGCAACCAAACAATGGATGGTCAATTCCAAACCAGGTTAGCATGCATGGTGTACGTATTTAAAGCAGCAGAAATATGTGTGAAGCTTCAGTTTAATATAAAACTATAGCAATTTAAAGGAAAGGGCATCTCGTGACGAAGTATACAAAATTTACAAACTCTCGGGAAAGATTAAACTTCACCAGCACATAAGCACAAAATTACGTAAGGCCAATGTCGGTGAAGTTGGTAAAATTATCTTCAAAATAAATACCAACTTACTCTATAAATGACTCCTCGAGCTTGTTGGCTAGAATTGATGCGTTAGTCAGATCAATGATTGCTGCATCTGCCCTCATTCCTGCTCTCTCAGACAGAGTTTCTATTGAATTCAACTCATCATTTGCTTTTGATTTTTGTGATCCACGCTTTAGCTTCTTCCTGAAATCAGCAGACAAAGCAATGGTTGCAGAAAACACAAATGTTTGCCTTTTCTTTCTTTGGACACTGGAAATTGTTTCACAATTTTGTGATTTCTGAGAATCGTCCTCAGTTGATTTACTAGCCATAGGAAGCATGTCAACTATAGACTGCAACTCGTGGAAATGGCCATTTTCTATCATCCGATCGGCCTCATCCAGCACAAAAAATGACAGTGAGTGCAACTGCAGAAGCAAAAGAAATTAATATCATCCACTCTATAGAAAGAGTAGAAACATGGCAATACATGTTTCAACCTACTATAAAATGTGGAATAACTGGCAAGGACCATACAGATTATCAGGTGTCATGAGAAGCAACAACCAAAAATTGACGGACAGTGAAAACTTAAGCAACAGAATACCTTGGTTTGAAGTTATTCACACTTAGAGTTGCAATTATTAAGCAAACCAGGTAACACACGCCCCCAGTGAATAACCTGGTTAGGACTCAGATTCTACATTAGAGTAAATCTTCAACCAGTTGAAACAGAGGATTTTGAGGGGTATACTAACATGAATAATTTTCTATCATGAAAGAACAAATCATAAAAAATCTATTTCGTAGATTAAGAGGTAAAATCAACTCTCTATCCTTTGCCTGCTTAGCCAACAGATCATTCTGTTTTTCCCTTTTTCTATCTCTGTTTACCTTTAGGCTGGGAAGAAGGGAGGCATAGGGGGAGTCTCTATGTAAAACAAGCCTGTCACATGTCATAAAATGCCACTAACCTCCACGAGATGAGTTTCACCACCAGACATAAGCTCCCAAAGTCTCCCCGGAGTTCCAACAACAATCTCAGGCCTTGCTTTCAAAAGTCTTTCTTGTTTTTCACTTGACATTCCACCAACAACCGGGACAACCCTAAAGTTGGAATGTCTAGCTGCTTCCTTCAAATGATCAGTGACCTGGAGAGAAGGAATTATTATAAATTCTAAAACAAAAAATGGATAGGCAAGAAAATTCCAAATGAGAAGCTCCTCACAATGTGCAATCAAAATAAGTTGCAATGAACTAGCCCAGCCAATTCTAAAGAGATAGATGGCACTGGCCAGGCAACATTATTAAACAACAAAAGAAAATCCAACAAGGTTAATAAGGACTGCAATGTAAATATAACATGAATTCCACATTCTATTCCAGGCAACATTATTGAACAACAAAAGGAAAACCCAACTATGTTAACCAGGACTGCAATGTAACAGAACATGAAGTCCACATTCCATCCTGAAGGACTTAAAACAGGAAAGTAATAGTAAATAGAAATACACAAACTTAACATGATAAACAATAAGTTAAACACATATTCTCTTCCTTTATTTTCTCCATTTTTACCCCTAGTATTGGTAGGATAAGGGGGACTACAGGGAAACAGTATCCTGAACTTGATGCACATTACCACCTTCATCTTGATCGAAAGAAATTCCTGGGTGATTACTTGGCAAAGCTTGCTGCCAACAACGTGACACACAGAAGGAGAAACTTGCCAACCAGCTGCTTTTCTACTACACAATTTTGAACAAGCATTTGGGGATAGAGACATACATACAACAACATACTCAATGTAATCTCACAAGTGAGGCATGCATACATACTTACATATATTTGTATGCATGTGTGAGCCTGTGAGGGGATGCTCACATTTTGTAACATATACACCCACGTTATAATCTAATATATGTTCTTATGAGTAAAACATAAGACATAAGACATACATACATTTATATGTATGTGTGTTTGTATATGCATATATTGGTGTGTGTAAATATATACACAAATGCATATATTCCACTACAGCCGTCTCGGTACAAATATAAACTTTTTGGCAGAACCTACTACTACTTTGTTCAGAACAATACCAAATGGATGACAAGATATCAGCTAATTATTTTAAAATAATAAAGGAAAACTAGTAATATGAGAATCATCACCTGAAGGGCAAGCTCTCTTGTAGGAGTAATAATTAGAGCGCGGAGAAGACCTGTCGGAGCAACTTTTTCATCCAATTCGCCATTTTGTGTAAGCAGCCTTTCGGCCTTCTCTCGCTCCTCAAGAAGGCGTAGAAGAATGGGCAGACCAAATGCTAGTGTTTTCCCTGAACCTGTCTCTGCAGCACCCACAACATCCTGGCACACAAACCAACCAGCATAAATATCACTGTATATGATATCATCCCCAGTGAAACACCTTCATTTTTATCCCATAACCAACCTTTCCTTGGTGAGCACCTGCAGGAATGCACGCTTTCTGTATTGGTGTGGGTTCTTTGAACTTGAGTGCGTATATCGATTTCATGAGCAGTGGATGAAGTCTCAGTTCATTCCATGCATAATATTCAGTTTCATCTATTGAATCTTGTTCTTGATCATTGTTTCCATCAGCGACTGTTCGAGTCAGATTTCAAAACAAGAATAAATATCAAATCATAAGAGAAGTCTTCAATGTGGGATCATGTTGCAACTTTATAAAACTAATGGATGAGGCACTAAGTCGTTCAGAAAGAATAACTAAGGACTATATTGACTGAAACTTTAAATTACACCATTTTCTTTTCTAATAAAAATAGATCCATCTACTCCAAACTTGTGCAAGTTAACATTCCCTAAATATTATAACAGTTAAACGAAAAAGGTCAACAGCTTTCTAGTGAGCATCAATGAACATAGAACTTGCCACAATAGAATTTTTAGAACTACTTGTAGGAACAGCAAGTATAGGAAAGCATGATGAATGGCCAATACATTTAGCAATAGAATCACATATTCTTCTGGTCTGACTCTTTGCATTTATCCTGCATTCTTCCAACATTCAAGGAGAGGTAAAATTTCTATTTTTAACTGGAAGCAATTCAACTGAAACAAAATATATCACTTTCAAAGCCATTTCAAGAACCCAAAACACAGAACATAGCTTAGTGAAACAATGGGCCAAGATATTGATGCATTGACATCCAGTAAAATACCTAACTAAGAATGAAATTATTGAAAGGTTCGCCAATGTGATTAAAGGTTGTTAAGCATTGACGTTGAACTTGATGTTAACTGACTGATACCCGAATTTCAGAAATTATGAAAATATCCAGAGACTTGATGAAAGAACAAGTTAGCATCATACTGTAACTTTAAAATTGGGAAGCCTTTACAAAAAGAAAAATATCAGATTTTAATGAAACACTAACCGACTGGTAACTCTTCATTTCCTTCAGCTTCATTTCCAGCATCTTTATTGATCTTATCTTTCTTTTTCTTCTTCTTCTTCTTGTTCTTCTTTTGTTTCGTTCCGGTTTCCACCTGCTCCATTTCCTCTTTATTCTCACACTTAGCTTCACCATTCAATTCCTCATTTTCTGTATCTACTTTCTGTTTCTTTGGTTTCGTCTTCCCCTTTTCTTCACTTCCTCCAGTTGATTTGGCAGTATCCAAATTGTACTCTGATTCATCGATCTCTTCAAGAGATAAAAAACCTACACTCAAACACCCCAACCTATATCAGTCCGGCAAGTTCAAAATCATTTGTGCTCATAGTCCAAATCTTACGCATAAGTTTTAAGTGACAAAAGGGAAAAATCAACAAAACACAAAAGGATTAATGATTAACACAAAAATACCCAGAGTGCAAGAAAGTTTATAAACCAAATAGTTATTGTTAGTTATGGTTTGCAATCTCATAAGACGTGCAATTTTTTAAATTCGCAAAACACCTCTCGGAAAAAAAAAAGTTATTTTTAATATTTTCCAATAGATAGAAGGCCTAAAAAAAATCCTCTTTTATCTACCAAGAGCATACAACAATAATCACAAATTTAATAATTACACCTCAACGCCAAGCTAGCTGGCAACAGCATATGAATCCTCACCATCATAAATGTTTTGTTTGGGTCCATAATATTGGATAAATATTCCATCTTTTGCGAAAAGTTAGATTTTTATTTGTCACCAAGAGTAAACATGCTGAAAGTGTCAACTTCATCCAATAGTGAGCTTTTTCTAAACTATATGAAAAATCCACCTCATCATAAAAGAAGTTAATACAAAAGGGGATGCACAAAGTGACTTCCTTCAAACTCTTCGAATCCAATTTGAACTAAATGATTTATCTTCCCCAAGAGATAATAAGCTAAAAATCCAATCTTTATATTGCTGCTAAAACTTCAACTTTATAAAAAAACAATCCCGATCCACTTACGGATTTTCTCTAAAACTATCGGAAAAGAACAATACGATTAATTCAATGCAAAAGAGCAGAAAAATAAACCTCCTTAAAACTCGTTGAAGCCAATCTGATTTAAATTATTTATCTTCCCCAATAGACAAAAAGCTAAAGATCCAATCATTATATTGTTGCTAAAACTTCAACTTCACAAAATAAAAATCCCTATCCAATCATGAGGTTTTTCTAAAACTATCCAAATAGAAGAATACGACTGATCTCAATGAAAAAGGGCAGAAAATAAACCTCCTTAGATATCGTTTCCAGCCAATCTGGTCTAAATTAATTATCTTTCCAAAGAGACAATAAGCTAAAATCCTATCTTTATACTGTTGCTAAAACTTCAACTTTATCCAATAACAATCTCAATCCAATTTTGTGTTTTCTCAAAAACTATCAGAGAAGAACAATACAGATGACTCAACGCAAAAGGGCAGAAAAACAAGATAAACATCCAATCTTTACATTGTTGCTAAAACTTCAACTTTATACAATAACAATCTCTATGCAAAAATGGGGTTCCTCAAGAACTATCAGAAAAGAACCATACAGCTGATTCAATGCAAAATGGCATAAAAATAACCTCCTTCGAACTCGTTGAATCCAATTGGTCTAAATTTTTCTCTTCCCCAAGAGACAATAAGCTTAAAATCCAATCTTTATACAATAACAAACTCTATCCAATTATGGGGTTTGTCAAGAAATATCAGAAAAGAACAGTATAGCTTTTTCAATGCAAATAGGCTCATTGAAGCCAACCTGATATTATTCATCTTCCCAAGAGACAATAAGCAAAAAATTCAATCTTTATACTATAACAAACTCTATCTAATGGGGTTTCTCAAAAACTATCAGAAAATTAGAATACAGATGTTTCAAGGCAAAAGGGCTCCTTGAATCCAATCTGATATTATTTATTTATCTTCCCCAAGAGACAATAAGCTAAAAATCCAATCTTTATACAGTAACAAACTCTTTCTAATCATGGGGTTTCTCAAAACTATCAGAAAATAACAATAAAGCTGGTTCAATGCAAAAAGACAGAAAAACAAACCTCCTTCGAGCTCATTGGAGCCAATGAGGAAGGAGAAAGCATCATCTTTCTCTGTAACTATTGGTTTCCAATTCAGTGAATTGATTCTCTCGAATTCTTCTGATTCAACTCTGCTCCGTTTCTTTGGTTTCTTTGTTCCCTTCTTATCAGAAATTTGAGAAGCCATTGCTACAAAGAGTTCAAAATCTCTCTTACAAAGAACAAAAGGAGAAAGAGGGTTTATGGAAGTGATTGTATATTTCTTTTGGTAAATTACGAAAAACACCACTCTAGTTTCTAATAGTTACATATACCCCTCCTTAAGATTTAGGAATGGACAGTAAGACCCCTTTATACTCAAATGTGAAAAGAAGAAGAAAAAATACAAAATTTCACCTTTGTATTCACAAGAAAATGATAAAATGGTTCCTCATATTTAAAAGTAGATTTAAAAGAGTCACCAAAGGATGTGTTGATGAAACTATTTTACTCCTTTAAATTTGTCAAAAGTTAATATTTTTTATCTTTACAATATATTTAATGAACTCTATCAGTTAGATTTGACAAAAAATATGATAAAAAATATTTTACGGCAAATCATATTTAGATGGTTTCTTTTTGCCTGCTATATTTTATCGTTCTAATATAGTCAATGCAATTTTTAGGTATAATTATTATATTTTTAATCTATTTTTTTACGTCTTGTACAATTTTTTGTATTGCAATTTTTAGAATTTGACATGTTAACATTTTTTATCAAGAGTGTGTTCGGTATGAAATCCAATTTTCTCATCTCTAATTGATCAAAAATATTTTTTTAAAGAACAAATTAAAATCATAAAAATGAAAGATATAAACCCCTTAATGAAAGTACGCAAAACAAGTTATAATAGTGATATTTCACAATGATTGTGTTTCCTCACCTTCCAACACATCTCATCTTTATCTGGAATTGTATTTATCTAAATTATATATAAATATTTTTAGCATGATGTATTCTACTTAACTACGAAACACAAAAAAGTAAATATGAAAAATCACTTATTTTCTTAAAATAATATTTTTCTACTTACTGAATACACCCTTACTTTTTAGGGTTTTCTCGAATCTAACCTACAAAATATGTTAAATATTTGAGGAAGATAAAAAAAAAAAGTGATTAAATTTTGACATGGATGTATGAGCATAAAATTAGAAATGAGTTTATCTGAAAGAAGGTGGAAGTGGTATTTGCAATGGCAAGATGTAAAAAGTGAAATTGAGATGATTTACATATGTGCAAAGAAGGTGTACTGAGTGCTGACACTCCCATGAAAAGGTGCAACAGGTGGCTGTAGGAGACGTGGAGAGGTCAAAGTAGACTAAAAAAGTGTTGGGAAGAGATGATATAGACAAAATATAATAAAATTTTATATTATTGAAGACATAACTCTTCCTTGATAGAAAATGTGAAAGATTGTTTTGTGAAGGTTTATGATTGTCGGTGTCTGTGATAGTACTAGTTGTATCCTCTAAGTTCTTGTCATACTTTATTTGTTGTGTTTTCAATCATCACACTGTTTTACTTTTGTTACTTTTTCTTGTAGACTTTGCACTACATTTTCTATAGACTATGTTTCTTCATTGTTGTTGTCTTTTTTTTTTAAGTTTGATACAATTAAAATGATAAGTCCTTGAAATAACCTTTTTTATTTTCTTTAATAATAAAATTTAGGTATATTATATTTTCTTTTATTCCATTTGGTGGAATTTCAATGAATATATTGGCATAGTTATCCGAAAACAGTCGCGCTATATTTTAAACATAGTGATCAGACTGCTACATTCGACCCCCTTATCTCGTAATGGGCGGGAGCCTTTGAGGCTTGGGGTAATGGTGTTGTTGGTATATTGGCATAGTTGGTGGTGGTGTTATTTTGCCAAATCCAACATCAAACCAAACCTATTATTACAGTATCATTGTAGTCACCAAATTAAATTAAAAAACCACTCATTTGCATCATCCATCATGGACAATCTTGTCTTCTTCTCCAACAAATCCTATTTTTCTCACTTCCCACTTATCAGTGCCACTTGGCTTTCATTCTTTCCCAATCCATTATCTATAAATGCATCTTCTACTCTCCAAAGCTTCCATTTTTTTCCATCCAAGAACCCTTTTTTCTTCTTCTTTAGCAACAATGGCTACATCAACTTCTTCAATTTCTCTTTCTTCAAAACCCCATCTTAAGGGTGTTGTCTTTGACATGGACGGAACCCTAACGGTTCCCGTTATTGATTTTCCGGCCATGTACAGGGCTGTTCTTGGTCATGATGAGTACCTTGCTGTTAAATCCAAGAACCCTTCTGGTATTGATATTTTGCACCACATTGAAAGTTGGAGCCCTGATAAGCAACGGAGGGCCTATGAAGTTATTGCTGATTTTGAAAAACAGGGTCTTGATCGCCTCCAAATTATGCCTGGTAAGATTTGCTATCTGGATTTTTTTTAATGTTTGTGGGTAAAAATTGAATCTTTTTTTAGTTTGTTGGTGTTTTGATATTTTGATTTTGGTTGGTGCAGGTGCTGCTGAACTTTGCAGTTTTCTTGATTCTAGGAACATTAGGTAAGACTAATTTGTTATAAGCTGTAGATTTTTGTTAGTCAGCATCTAGTATGGCAGAGTAGAAGCTAGAGAGTTTGGTAGTTCAAGCATTTTAAGGGTTATTTTGAGTATCTCTTTTGTTTGTTGTCTCCTTTACTTTGTATTTTGAACTGTTTTGATATCCGTTGGTTGAGCTGAGGTTCTTTCGGAAATAGTCTCTCGACTTCCTTGAGGTGGGATACACTTCTTTCCTTCCTAGACCCACCTGTGAGATTACACTGGTTATGTTGTCGTTATTGTTGTTGGGCTTGAATAGATCCTAACGGATATGGAGGATCCATATAGCTGAATCCAAGTGCTTGATTCATTATTTCTTTCGTTTTCTTGGGCAGGGGGTAAATGGTATATTCTAGAGGAATAGAAAGAGGAGAGTTGGTTGAGAATTAAGCTTGTATCTTAAGGAAGGAAAGGGAGCTCCTACTTATTTTCATTTATGATGTAATGTTCCTTGTGAGCTACGTGAGCTTTTCTCTTTATTTAGTTCTGCTGTAACCAGTTTGAGCATTTTCCTACATCAAAGTAGTTAGTTTTCCTCCACTGGGTATGTTGTTGTAAAATAGTTAGTTTTCCTCTCTCTTTCTCTTTTGCTCGCTTGACTTTGCCATCTGTTTTATGTTTTCTATGTCATGACCTAAGGTCTAATCTGCCTAATCTATCTTGCTCAATCCCTAACTTTGCTTATTCTTATTCCTTGAAAAGTTTCCATCTTGAGCTACGGTTGAAAGTTAAAAGTGCTTCATAAGACTTCTTGAGGATGCAGGTATGCAGATTGGCCAGTTCTTTTTAAACCAAGAAATCCAGTGTTTCTGAATCCCAACTTCGACTGGATGGATCATGGACCTGCTCGTCTACCCTACTCCACTCAAATATGAGACCCTGTTCACTAGTCAGGATGTACTCCTACTAGACACTCCTCATTGTACTACCTTCGCTAGTAAACCAAAGCCCTGATATGCAAATTGGCCAGATCTTTTTTCCAATTTTTTTTTGAGTATTTACTACAACCTGATTCCCCAGGCATTCTTTTGGCCTTTCCAAAAATTGAGGGGTGTTTTTAATATTATCAATAGTTCAGGGATGAAAATAATAATTCGTGTCAAATTTAAAGATGTTTTTAATATTCTTTTTTCTAAAATATAATATCTCAATAATACTTAGGATCCAACAAATACGATAAATGGTGTGTTTAGCTAAATATTGAGTTATTGATCTCGAAAATTATAGATCAATTTCACATGCGCGAAACTTTATTTCTCAATTTATTGGTCTTTTAGACTTCTGCTTTGTACTGTCTTATGATGCATTAGTTACTGTTTTCCTCTTTTTTGACTATCATGAAGATGTAGCCGAATTATGTTAAAATTGGTGTTGGAAGAGTTATCAAGCTTAATTATCTTGTGACAAAAAGCTATGCTCATGAGATTTTTAAACTTGCTTATATCTGTCAAAGGCATCTTACATTATTTTATGCCCTTTACTGTTGATAGATTCCCTTAGACCAGACTTTTGATTTGATGAGGGAAATGACATCTTCAAGTTAAGCTCCAGAAGCTGCATTACCACATCTCTTATACATTAGATAGAAGGAACAGTGTGTGTTTCTGTATTAGCAGTACTGGATAGATTTGATCTATGCTTCACGCCTATTGAAAAGTATTGATATTGAGTCAATGTACTAGAAGGAGGAGTTGTTATTTCACAGTTTAGATGTTTCTGGTTCTTCTTAAGAGAATAATCTAATTGTTTTGTGAATTCTATTTCAGGAGGGGGTTAATCACTCGAAATGTCAAAGATGCTGTTGACTTGTTTCATGAACGCTTTGGAGTAAGTTTTTTCCTTTTTCTATATAAAACAATTGTTTTGACGTGAGTTATATGTTGATACTTAGTTAAGATAAGTAAATGGACCTCCTCTACCCTCCCTCCAAAAAACAGAAAAAGAAAAAGAAAAGCATGCTAGTTCTATATAGGGATGAAACAAGAATCATCACTGCATAGGAGAAGGAAGAGGAAGAATACATCTTCTTTCGTTCGTTTTAGTCTCTTTAGTTTGTGAAGTACAAGCAAATAGGAAAATAGAATGGATATTCAAGCTTAATATTTTCTTCTTCATTCATTACCAGTCAGAGGATCATGAGCTGCCAAAGGTCACGATGGCCTAGGATATTTGTGCAGACAGTGTGGTGTAGAATCTGTACGTTCTTATAGTTGAATTGAGAGGGGCAGCTCAACTAGAGGATGTATGGTTTTCATCACAATTATTTTGCTCTAAGCTCCAGTGCCATCTAGAGGAAGGAGGTAAAAACAGTTGTTGAGCTTACGAGAAGCATGATAGCATGCTCAATTCATTTCTTTAGAGGATCCACCTTGTGGCTGAACAAAGATTTAAAAGATAATCTAAGACAATTTTGTAACATAATGTGGAACTTCATGTAGCTGAAACATGTAACATGGAGAGGGAGAAAAGGTGGACAATACCCTCTTTCTTCTCTATACATAAATTAAGGGAACTATATGACAGAATATATAAATGATATCTAAAAGAAAAATAAGAGACATATTTCATAAAAAGAGCATGCAAACCTAGTAAAATAAACAGAAATATGTATGAAGTTGTAGTGAATTCTTTTTCTCATCAAAAGTGAGAGAAGAACTCCGAAAGGTTATCTTGACTTCTTGATCTTGTATCTACTTGGATCTGCTGTAGGTAGCTCACACATATAATCCAAAGCAAATCATTTTGAATAGTCATAAGGATCAGTCACTGTTCACTACACGGCTCTTAAATCCAATTTTTCGCTTACTTTTTGTGGTCTTGCGACCACTAAACAGTCGCTGCATTTCTTTTGAGATAACACCTCTTTTCAGCATTAGTGGCCATCTACTTTCTAAGATCTTGGAATAGTTGGTTGATTCAACGGAGCTTGATTTGGCTGGTCAAGCTCAAGGTCAGACCTTTTTTAGAAAAAAAGAAAAACACTCAACTTCAGTCCTGTGTCTAAGTAGATAATTATTGTGCCATATAAAATCCTGACAAATAGTAGGAAGCACTGGGCACAAGTTATCAGTGTGAGCGTGGATGTTCTCAAAGAAGGCTCCACTCATGAGTGATATCGTAGAGGAGTTTGCATTCTGGATAAGTTCTGCAGACACTGGGAATTTCAGAAAGAGAACACCTCAGGTGCAAAACTGCACTGGTTGAAAGGTAAAAAAGAGGAAATAATACTGAAACAGTTCCGAGCCTGCAATTCATAGTCTTTAGTACTTTAATAAATTTGTCTGCCTGTCTCACATGTAGCTTTCTTACTCATCCTTTTAATATTCAGAAGTAGGGCCCTCATGGCTTAGTCTAGTGGTATGAATGCAACATGTGATGTGTGGGTTATCTACATGTCTCAAGTTCAAATCTTGCCCCAGATAAAAGCTTGGAGAGGGGTAGAGGGTATGATCATTATGGACTGAGTTTCGGACTGTGTGCCACTGGCCTTAAGGGATATCTCCGTTACAAAATTCAGAAGAAAGGAAAAAGAACAAGTCTCCCAATCTTTTTGATTTTCAGTCTGCACAAACATATGTGGATCTTGTGTCTCATTATTTGGAACATTAAGGTGGTGTTTGAGATTAAGGAGAATTAGTTTTTGGTAGGTTTACAGAGACAGTGCAGGGAGAACTGGTCTCATTCTGAAGTGAACATATCTGAGAGGAGGAAATCCAAAATGTGTAGTTGTGTCTGAGTCCCAGAATGAGTGAACAAACTTCCTTTTTCCATCCTATTATTTAGTATCTTTCAGAATGAAAGGAGAAAAGGTCATTTGCTTTAATTTCCTGGCCCCTTAGAAATTCGAATTCTAACTTCTAGAAAAAAAGAAAAAAAAAAAGGAAGCTTGAAATTTGAGTGGATTCTCCAGGTGTTTAAGGAAACTTGATATCTGAGTGGAGTCTCCAGGTGTTCCTTCATCTTTTCAGAAAGTAAAATACTCACTTACAATGCTCATTGTCTCTTATTGTTGGACAAAATAGTCATAGGCTGGATGTATGGTTCAATCGGATGTTAATGTTTCCTCTTTGGTTCTTGGAGGACTGGTCTATTCTCTATAAAGGGCTTCTGCGATACACTATTCCATGATCTTAGAACTATGTTTAATATACGATAAAACTAGACTTTTCCACTCAGCAGTACAGATTCTTGATATGTGATGATCAAAGAAAATATGACAAAAAACATCTTTGTAATAGCAATCTGGTTTCATGTTTTATTTTAAAAAAAAAACGCAATTAGGTTTTATGGGGAAGACTGCCAAAGATATTGGCCGAATCATTTAGATCATGTCTTTTTGTTTGAGAAGGATATTTTATTCATCTCTAGTGCTTTTAGATAGTTCATTTCAATTGCTCTAAGCCACAAAAAGGAAAAAAGATAAAAGGCTAGTTCTTTTTTGCAATCCTGTCTCTCGCTGTGAGTTTGCTGGATATTTTCATCTTTGGTTGGCAAATCTCTCCATGTCTGCTATAATATATATTTCACCTCGGCTCATGCAATACGTCTAGTTCCATGGTCTTTATTACATATACTATATATAAAGCTTAAGTTTAGAATCTATTTTTGATACAGGTGAAATTTTCTCCTGCACTGAGCAGGGAATATCGTCCCTACAAACCAGATCCTGCTCCATTGCTGCACATATGTTCAACTTGGGAAGTCCAATCTAATGAAGTAATGATGATAGGGGACAGCCTTAAAGATGATGTAAGTTTCCTATCAAGCTGATTGCTCTTCTTCTCTTTCACATCCGCTCTTTGCAATAGGTGATTCGATGCATCTCTGCAAATGATGCAGCATTTTCCTTCGCGTAGGTTGACTAAGTTTTCATCTAATTCATATTGGTGCTAATTGACTTGACATTACTTCGTGCTTGGCATATGTAGGAATAGAATAATTTGCTACCCTAAATTACAGGTTATTGATTTAGCATAGTCCCTCCATCGTATTGTAGCAGTTCTTAGCATTTGGCTCCCACCTCTAAGTAGTTACTTTGATGCTTTCTCTAGCCTTGTGAAATCTTTTTTTGGTTCATGCTCTTCTTGTCATTTAAAAAATATGGCAAAATATGTGCACTGATTTGTAATGTAAATTTGGGGTTTTTTTATATACAGATTGCTTGTGGCAAACGAGCTGGAGCTTTTACTTGCTTGCTCGACGAAACGGGAAGGTATGATGCACCAGAATATAAAAAGGTCGAACTCCAACCAGACTATAAGGTGTCTTCTCTTGTTGAGGTTCAGTCACTTTTAGAAAGAGATTTTGAGCTGACGTCTTGATTTTTGCAAATCTTTGAAACCCCTGCCTGGCTGAGCTGCGAGACATGGTTTACCCTCGTAAGCCTCCACGTAGCATTCCTGCATGGACGTTTCTTCTGGTTTCTGTAGGAATATAGTAATTAGATTGCAATTCTGCTCAAGTGAGAAAATCTTTGGGATGGTGTCCAAGTCATTCATTTTTCAAGCTACAGAACTATAGCCTTTTATCGACTAGCCAGGTTCATTAGGGTGACATAGTCATGAGACCATAAATCTGGTGTTCTTGTCGCCTCCTTGCTCGTGATGGAAGCTCTAGCAAGTTAGGTAGCACAGGTGTTCTACGCGATCATCTCGTCTTCAAATTCCAATGATTTATTTTGTAGTTGCTAAGATTTCTTAGGAATAATTGTACTTGTTAATGCAAAGATTTTCTTTACATTTCAGAAATGAGACCAAACTGGTCTGAGAGTGATCTTGGTGAATGAATTGCATAATTCATATGTACATTGGTGAATGAACTTTAACTAGTGTTGTTAATGCCCCTCTTTTTCTCAATGAAAAAGTCATGATAAATACTCCCTTTTACTTGTCACTATTTCAATTATCGAGATCAAAACTATATGAGTTTTGACCAACATTTTAAGATGTATTTTTTCATCATATTAATATGAGAAGGCTTGTAACTTGTACTTCCTCCCTTCCTCCCATTTTATGTGGCACTCTTTGACTTGTCACGATATTTAAGAAAAAAAGAAAGACTTTTAAAACTTATGGTCTAGAATCATTCTTAGATTTTTGTGTGACTGAGAATCATTTCATTAAGGGTAAAAGAGAAATTTTAATGGTAAATTGTTTCCAATTAAAGTAAAGTGACATTTTTTTTAGGACGAACCAAAAGGGAAAGGGTGTTACATAAAATGGAACAGAGGGAGTAGTATTTTTCGTATAGTTACAATTTCTGTTTTGTTGATGTGGACTTCTATCTAAAGATAGGTTGTTACATAAACCTCATCTATGGACTCAGCGTCATTCTCATTGATGATTGCCCCCATCGTATGAGATTCGCCTAGAGTCAGTATTGAGGTTTGCCCCGCCTTATCAGAATTTTCCTAAACTCAGTTGAACTCTGAC
>JAABOM020000110.1:25382317-25412540 GCA_011800125.2 Solanum clarkiae
TAATGAGTCATTTCCTCACCATGATAAGATTAAGAAGACCTTCGTTCTTGTCAACAAAAGAGATATCGCCATGAATAAAAGCATCAGCAAGGCCTACGTCAGCTTGAGTTGCAACCTGTAAGAGATTATCAATGTCACATAATTTGATCAAGCGTAAGGGTAAAATAAAGTTTCAATTTACCTTCCAGTAAAACTGCATACTATGAACTCTAAGAGAAACTTTGAGAGAGCATTTCCCATCTGTTCCTTGGAAGGTGAAAATTGTACCTCCTTCTTCCAACAAGCTGTGTATTGAAACATATTAAGTGATTGGAATAAAAGAAGTGTATTTTCTCGATAAGATAAATGATCTGCATCTCGCTACCATTAAAATACCAAAAACACTAATGTGATAAGTTAAGAGATGATCTGAGTGCCGTTAGTGTGTATTTAAAGTAATATATACAAGGTCAAAACAATCGTAACTCACCTTATGCATCCTGTTTGAATGAAACTTTTGAGAAATCTAGTAACGACAAGGCGTGCTCCAGTTTCAGGCCAGGTTGCTATCATATGCTTGGGATTTTCCATACTCCTAAGTATGCCATCTGCAGCAATCACATGGTATTTATACATGGTATTAGATAAGATTAATAGATGTTAATTTTTTTCACAATTACTCTTTTCTATTTTGTCACATATCGACAATGATGACACAAGAATGACTATGATACCATCTATAACAGTCCAGCCCACTAGTAATATTGTCTATTTTGGGCCTAGGCCCACGCGCCTTTAAAAAGCATCACTGGTAGGTAGACCTTTGAGTTGATAGGCCACTAGCTCAGCTTTTTCCTCCGAGCTCACTCCCATAAGAGCGAAGACCTTGTACACTATTCGTCAATGAATTCTTGGGGGTCTTCCTCCACCTTTGAGCTATGAAACTCCAAAGGGTTCATCCTACTGAAGTCTCTCACCCTTGAGGCCAGAGTAGGAACATGGGAAGCTTGGGCTCTTTGGTTGACTTGGTTGGTCACTATTTGTGCTCAGCATTCGGCATAAGTGACCCCTTCCCCTTGGGAAACAGAAGGAACTTGGTCCTCATCAGGGACGGGAGCTCTTGGTGGAGCTACTCTTCTTGACGACATAATCTAGAAACGCAAAGAACAAGTCATTAGAAACTGGAAATCTTAGGATAAGTTCTAAGGCACGATATAGAATATGAAAGAAGTGAGTTATTTTCTAGACGCCTTATAGCCTTTTATTCGTAGTTTCGGTGCGCTTCACAGCTATAAACAAGACTTTATTCAACACGGTATGTTGAAATTTCGAGGATCATTTTACAACCTACTGCTCTGATACTATCTTTAATGGGCCAATCATTAATGATATTATTCCCTTTGGGCCTAGACTCGTAGCGGACAATAAGTAGAGGGTTAGGCCGTTAAAGATGGTATCAGAGTCACTCCTGTGTCAGCCTTGTTGAAGTAGGTCAGAGTTCAACTGAGTTTAGGAAAATTCTGATAAGGCGGGGCAAACCTCAATACTGACTCTAGGCGAATCTCATATGATGGGGGCAATCATCAATGAGAACGACGCTGAGTCCATAGATGAGGTTTATGTAACAACCTATCTTTAGTATTTTCAATTTAGCTTTCAAGTTTAATCAAGTTGAACTTGAAAAGTGAAACAGTGATAAGTAAGAGTAAACAGAGAAAATAGTAAGGAAAGCATGACATGGCATTTCGAAGTAAAGGAACATCAAACACAACTAAATAATACGAAAACTAAAGTATAAGAAATAAAAATATGATGCTCTAAGCTACCATCAAATCTATCTTACGAGGAAATCATACGTGCTCATCTCCTCGATAACATTATTACAACCACATAATTGTATATAATTCGTCAAATTTTTCAAGACTCATTAGTCATTTCAAGTATGGGGATCAAAATTACATATTTTGATTAACAGAATGCTAAATGTGTGTAATTAAATATCATAAGGATTAAAATAGAATGTTGTCAATTCTTGAGGGACTAAATGTGCAAAACCGTTAAATTTAACCGCCAAAGCAGCAAAATTCTGTTTATTTATTCGCGCGCTTTAATCAGTTTTCCTCTTCAAGAATTCAGTTGAAAGAAAAAATTTAGTTGCTCCGCCGTATGCCACCGTCACACCACGGCATTGCCACCGTAGCTCTCTTCGCCGGCAGCATCATGAATGGTGGTACAGTCTCTCTGAAGAGAAAATCTCTTTCAACAATCTCTTCTCCTTCTCAACCTTCACCTAAAAGGGTAGCTCTCAATTCACCACCACCCTCCACCGCTGTCACCGCCACCACTGCCACCGCCATTGCCGCCGTGGAGGGTGGTCCGGCATGCATTTCTCCAGTTACTTCACCATCCCCTGCTTTTTCACCCTCCTCCAAAATGGTCACTCACAATTCACCTCCGCCCTCCACCGCCATTGCCGCCGGCGAGGATGGTCCGGCTTCCACTGCACCGGTAACTTCACCATCCCCTGCTTTTTCACCATTCTCCAAAAGGGTGTCTGAAAAATCACCTTTTGCCACTGTCGCCGCCTCCACCAATGCTGATGCCGCCGCGGCACCACCACTCCCATTTTCAAGATTCACAAAAGTGCAGCAGCCCAATAACAACAAAACTCTGCGGCGAACACTGTCGGAACCACCCATTTTCAATTCTTTTACTGATTTTTGCCGTTACATGAATTCCCAGTCACCGGAAAACAGCAAGAACAGTTCAAACTCTGTAAAATCAACTCTTCGCAGATCAATTTCAGATCCTACTGCTGCAGATATTATTCTTACTCCGGCACCGGCACCGGCATCTGCAACTCCGGCATTGACATCAGAAACAGGGCATGAGGAAACTACAAGAAGCAAGGTGAAATGAATAGTCTTTTTCTTTAATATTTTTTTTACAGTAATTTTTGCATATTTTAAAAATGAAATACTTTTCTTGGTATATTTTTGCTATGTTAATTTTAAAATCATAAATAATTAAATTTATTTTAAAATTTAATTTAAAATTTTGTGTCAAATTATCACATAAATTGGTACGGAGATTAGAGGGAGTAATGTTATTACAATCTTATGTTAGGAAATTGAAATTTATGTCTTAAAATTCTTTACTCTGAAATTAAGTTACTATTTTCTTAATTAGAATAAATTATTAGTTACATAATGATAATTGCAATTTTATTAAAATTGTATCACTTAAATCTTACTTTTTTGTTTTTTGATCAATTATAGAAATCATCTTAAGGGTGGAAGCAGCTGAGTTGACATGCATGGAGATTTGAAGAATTGTTCATATTCATATAAAAAAAATAATATTTCATGACTATATGTTACATATTAGTTTTAGTGAAATATATAGCTAGTATTTTTTTTTCCTTTTATTTTTCTTTTCTAATTTGTTGATATCATCTTATAACATTCCTAGAGTATGTTTACTATTTTCTTTTAAATGTTGAGAGCTTTTTTTTTTTTTTTTTGAAAAAGCTTATGAAACATATTAATTAGGATTTTCTATAGGTGTAAACATTCTTAAGTTGCTGTTATATAGGGATGATTTAAGAATATTTTGATCATGATATATAGGAGAGTGAAATAAACGAATTAAATTGAATCTGAACGAATTAAAATAATATGGAGTTTAGGGAGTTACAAAATTATAATGGAAGATACAAACAATTAATTAATGTTGCATGGATTGCGTTGTTGTTGTAGTGAATTTTAATACTTGCTCTATTTTATATTGTTTGATACATACTATTGTAACATAATTTTTAAAAATTTTAAGATTTATTTTTCTTTAAAGTATCGTTGTAAGAGAAAGTAACTCTAAATTATTTTCGATAAATGTCAAGTTAATATATAGTGGGATGATTGAAATTTTTTTGAAGTTTTAAATTTGCTCCTTTTAATTATATATACACGTACAATATTTTTATTAATAAAATATTCATCGATAGTTCCTAGTTAGCTAGCTATGTTGAATTAGTGATTATATTTAATTTAAAAAATATAATCGAGAGAAATACGTGTTTATAGTGCAAGAACGATAATTAGATTAGTGAAATTAATTAATATTTCATAATCAAAGTATAGAACATAACGCATATATTAAGTCAAGGGTCACATCTTATGTCACATATCTAAGTCGTTTTCCTTTTGTATTTATTAACCTCGCCCCTCCCCCCCTCCCACCAAATATTTCTTTGTTGACATGAGAAAAATTTTGTTGGAAGCGTTATTTGTGAATCAATTTTACAATGCATGATTTGAATTTATATGGTACTTGAATGCAAGTTTCAGACATCAGATTGAAAATTAAGATTGAAAAAGTGTTTCTTCATTGACTCCCCGAGAAAATGTTATTTTTAAAAAAAATTATGTAACGTCATTTAACTGAAGATTTGTTTGAAAAAAATTGTGAGCTAAAATAATTTTTTTAAAATTTGTGTGATTATAAATTTTTAATTATAGTAAAAAGAAATTTTAAAGTTAAATATTTTTAAATATAAATTTGCGATATTCTTATTTAAACGGACTAAAAAAAGTCACATAAATTGACTCAAAGGAAGCATAGTTTAACAAAATTTAATAATTTTAGCTTTCTTAATTCAAAATTTTATATCACATCTATATATTAAAAATTTAAAATTTAATAACCAAAAATTATATGTTTGCTTGGCCATAAAAATATTTTAGCATTTTTAAATGCTTAAGTTCAATATTTACAAAATGCTAATTTAGAGGTTAATAAGTATTTTTAGTGAAATGGTATAAGTTTTAATCGCAAATCTTTTATGTTCAATTGTTCAAATATAACATCAACTTTCAAATCCTTTTTTTTTTCTTCAACCAAATATTGTCTAAAATTTCTACTTGTATTCTTTTTTTGGCATATGTATTAATAAATAACCCTTTCAATTACATTTATTTAGGAAAAAATAACCTATTGACATTTCTTTATTTATCATATTTTTTTCATTCATTCTCAAAAAATTTAAAAATTCTTTCTTTTCATTTAGATACATTAATTCAGATCTTCAGACACATTAATTATAATTCTTAAATTATCTTTACGTTCAATATATCATGCTTTAAATGTTATCTGTTGATATTTAAAAATTTCTAATTTTTGTATCTAAAATCGAGTTTATGTATCTGAATTATTAAATTATATATCCGGATTGACATATATTTAACTTATCTGCGTAAAGAAAATTTATGCAATTTTTTAAAATAAAAAAATAAAAAGATTTGAAGGGGAAAGGCGCGTGTCGGACAAGCACCCAATGGGGCACGTGATCATGGGTCCCTTCAAATCTCCACAGAAAAGAACAGCCAAAGCTGCTGTCTAAGGTATCAGCTGGAACCCTCTTCATATTTCTTTACATTAAAAAATATAATCCTTCTTCCACCTAATTAGGAGAATTTTTTTTTTTTAATTTTCTCTATTAAACAAAAAATATGCTTCTTAATCTCTATCATCATCTTGATTTCTCTCTTCTTCTTAATCCCTTTCTAGAAGATTCAGAAAAACACCCTAAATCAAGAACCAAAAGCTGGTTCTTTTATCCTCTTCTTTGAAAAAGAAAACACCCTTTTGTTTAAAATCATGATGTGTTTAGTAGTTTCTAATGGAAACCCATTGTTACCAAATTTCCAAAATTTCAGAAAAATCCAATCTTTTTCATGTTGTCACCAGCAAAATCATCCTTCCACCAACAAGACTTGTTCAGTAGTTTCTAGTGGAAACCCATTGTTACCCAATGTCCAGAAATTCAGAAAGATTCAATCTTTATCATGTAGTCAGCAGCAAAATCCTTCCACCAAGAACACCATTAGCAAACCAAGTCATCTGATAAAGATACTAGAACCCCCACAAGTAGTAGAGAAAGTTTATCCTCCTAATAAGGTTAAGAAAAAAGTGTTCTTTGAGGAGAAGAATGGGTTTTTATCTAAGATGGGGAGTAAATATATGGCAATTTTGTGTGGGGTTGGGTATTGGGTACAGGGGTTTAGGTGTTTTCCTTGGTTGGCTCTTAACTTTCATATGGCTCATGGAATGAATATGCATCCATCAACATTGCAACTTGTGCAGAATTTTGGGACTTTACCTATGGTTGCTAAGCCTATTTTTGGAATTCTGTCTGATGCTGTTTATATTGGTGGTGCTCATAGAATACCTTATATTTCCCTTGGAGGTATTGGTTTATTTGATGTGCCAGATCTTTGGAGTTTGTTGCTATAATTGTTGCTTTTTTCTTATTCTAAGTTCTCAAGATTTAGCAGTTTACCATGTTTTTGTGTGTGGTGTTGGTGTTCTTATCTTGATCCCTTTTCCTCTTTTATTTTGATTCTGTGATATGTTCATTACAAAAGCAAAGAGGTTTCTTGGCTGTAAAGGTTGTTGGAATAAAGTTAGCAGTTTTCTCTAATTATAGGGAAAGTTGCTATAAAAAAGATACTGATTTTTAGTGCAAAGCAAGTGATGCCCTTTCACATTCACTGTTTGGAAGTTGAAGGTCGCGTGATTAAAGAGCACGTGGAGCAGTGTATAGATAGTGTAATTTTTCGATAAAGGGTTACCTAGCTCTGCTCCTGGAGGGGAGGACCGGTTACAATGGATGTCATTTAGTGTAGAAAGTCATAATATTAAGTACTAGACTTGTGAGACAAGTTCTAATATTAGTTTTGAAGTGTACCTGTTTAATTCCTTTTACTCTAAATGCTACCAGGATTTATAAACACGTGTTATCTATCGGTAGGTTTGAGAGTTTATCTATTGCGAACCAATAAACTTAAAGTTTTCGGTAGCTGGATGAAAAGGATCCAATATACATTAAAGCTTTCTTCTTTGGAAAATTCTCCTTATCGATCTCATTCTCTCATTCTTTGCTTATTAGTTGTGTTTTCCTTTTCTTATTTTTTCTTTTTCTATGATGAAGTTGAGATGATCGAGGAAATTGTGGTCTTAACTCTGTATTTCTGTATATAAAGATATATAGTAACGTGTAAAGTAGAATCTCTTTGTATAAATATTGTACAAGCGCCTAATAATGTGCTCTTACAGTTATCGTCCAGGTTTTGGCGTGGGGTCAATTGGCATTAACCTCAGCTGCAAATGAAGCTCTTCTTGCTCTTATGGCATGTGTTCTTCTCAGCAACATTGGAGCATCCATCACAGAAGTGGCAAAAGATGCTCTTGTGGCTGAATATGGTCAAAGAAACAGAATGCCGGGTCTACAGTCTTATGCATTTATGGCTTCAGCTGCTGGTGGAATTTTAGGTAACTTGATCGGGGGATATTTCCTGCTCAAAACACAGCAACCTAAGTTAATGTTTCTAGCCTTTTCTGCTTTGCTTGCGCTGCAATTAGTAGTAACTTCAGCTACCAGAGAAGAGTCCCTTGGTTTAGCTCAATCATCAAATTATCCCGCTAATAGGCAACCAATCATGGAAATATTTAGAAAACAGTATTCGGATCTGATGGTATCGGTCACAGATGAAAGTATTGCTCGTCCTCTTATATGGATTGTTATGTCAATTTTAGCAGTCCCGGTCCTTTCTGGATCTATCTTTTGTTATCAGACACAGTGCCTAAATCTTGATCCATCAGTAATAGGGATGTCAAAGGTGATAGGCCAATTGCTGCTTCTTTCTTTGACAGTTTCTTATGACCGGTTTGGCAAAAGGATTCCGATGAGGAAACTGATTGGTATTGTGCAGATAACATATGCTGCTTCTCTTCTTCTTGACCTTGTACTTGTCACGCAGCTTAATCTCAAATTGGGAATTTCGAACGAATGGTTTGCTCTTTGCTTCTCGGGTCTAGCAGAAACTATTGCAGTATTTAAGCTCTTACCGTTCCATGTGCTGTTTGCAAGTCTGGCTCCATCAGGTTTTGAAGGATCTCTCATGTCCTTCTTGGCATCAGCGCTGTGTTTTTCATCAGTGTTCAGTGGCGTTTTAGGTGTTTCCTTGGCTACTTTCCTTGGTATAACACCTAGTAACTACTCGAGTCTACATATTGGGATTCTTATCCAGTTTGTTGCAGCGGTGCTTCCTCTGGGATGGCTCAGTTATGTCCCTATGGCTCAACCTGCAGCTGGAAAGGGAAAGAAGAGAGGTCAAAGTAAAAGGACGAGAAAATATAGAAGGGTAGGGAGAGTAGTTGTTGATTCGTTCTATTCTTATAGACGCAAAAGAGAATCTGATTTAGATGAGAATCCAGTGCTGGCTAAATGATCAGAGTCTGCTGCTTCAAAGAAATATGTTCATGTCCGAGTTCCAACCAATGAGGAAATGATGAAGAGAACGGACGACTCATAACCAGTCCCTGGTGCTTAGTAGAACTCATCAATTGATTCTTCACAAGTTACAATGATGCAGTTTGCTTCTCGGATTATGTCTGGGACTTTGAAGAGATGTTACGCGAGCTGATTGAAGTGGGACGATGTAGCCTATTCACGTCATATTAACTGTTGAGTTGTGGAGAGGCAAGAGAAGACGATCTTTTCAAGATCTCTACAGGTAGTTCTCACTGATCTGAGGCTGGTTTCGAGTAAAGATTCCCCGCGCTCTTTTGCCATTTGTAGATGATGACTGCCTTTGAGTTTGTGGGAGGTTTGAGAACAATGACAATCAAGAGCAACTATACTGAAGAGTACTATTTCTGCAATGGAGAAGAGCTTTCTTTTTAGTTCCATAGAGCTTGTCCTAAGGAAAAGAAGCAAACAAAAGGGAGCCATGATTTTGAGCTCAAAAGGGTATTAACATTTGGTGATTTCTTTTCATCTAAGTGTTGGTGCTGGTAGCAGAGTTACTCGATACGTTTGCCGTTTGCCAGTGAAAGATAGTATGACGTTGCCTGAAATAGTTGAGGTGTGCATAAGGCGAATCTGACGCAATCATACAATAAAAAGAAATGGAGAGGAAAAGATGCTTCCATTGTGTACACATTTTAAAATTATTAGTTTGTGCTAATCTTTAATGCATTAAACCAAATATTCCAAATAAAAAATAAATAATCATGTGTTACATTTGAAAGTACTCTCAAGAAGTTCTAGGGATGAAGATATTCATTATTTCAATTTTATTTAGAATGTCATACACTTTTACACTCAATTAAAATCTAGAGAAGTTTGACTTTTGCATTGACAAGTACAACAATTTTTCAATATAAAACTCAGCATTACTAGGTAACTAAAACTGTGTGTATATTTCATTTGATTAGTAGAAAATGTTTATATAAATCACGTGAATTATATAAAATTTTAATTTTAATTATAATTAAATCATTTGCCAAAATCATAATTAAATCAAATTATAATTATATTAATTAATTTACTAGTATATATTTAATTATTCACGTATTTTTTCCTAATGAGAATATCAAAACAGTATCTTTTGTTATTCGGGTCAAAAAAATGTTGATCCATAGACCCAAAAAAAGCCCACAGTTCAGCCCAATAAAGTTAGTATTAGTTGCCTTTTTCTCACTTCCCCATGTATTGGAACACCTGAATTTTGTCGTCTCTGTTTTGTCGACGATCTTTCTGAAATTCCTAAAATTGCTCCTCTCATTCCTCGGATTCTCAGTAAGTTGCGATACCCATCTTCTTCTTTTTCTTTCGTTTGGAAATTCCTGTTGCTATGATTCGATTTTTAATGAATTTTAGTACTGTTTCTTGATTTTTCGATCTTGTTAATGTAAATGAAAATGTTAAAGAAAAGAAAGATGAAATTTTAATGGGTCTTTTTACGTTTATCTTGTCGGAATTCTCATTTTACGTTTTAGTAAAACTGTGAGTTACGTGGTACCTGTTGTTGCTGGTGAGAGGTGGCATGTGTAAGTAAAATTAGTCCAGGTGTGCAAAAGCTAGACGGACACTGATTATCAAAAAAACAAAAAAGGAAAAACTTTTAATGAGTTTGGTGATTATTTTTAATTTAAAAAAATTATCTTAGTCCACTTTAGTCTTTTGGAAACAGTCTCTTCCTTCCACCGAGCTCACTTGTGGATTTCACTGGATGTGTTGTTGTTGTTATCTTTTCGTCGAGTGGCTTTTTTGTTTGTCTGGTCGGGATCTGCGGGGGAGTAGGTAGTTTCTTTGGAGTGTCAAGAGTGCATTTTCCTTGTTATTGCTATCAACTTTTAGTTGCATAAGGAAAAACAATAAGTTCAAGGCTGATAACACCAATGGGCAATCCAAGGAGGAGGTGAAGAAAGGCGTAGAATTTTACAATCACAGAGCAAAACAAAAAGATGTTTTTTTTTGTGCTTAGAGTGATGGAGGCTTCAGACGAGGATTTCTCAAAAACAGTATCTCTATCTCTATGATGCAGTGGTAAGGTTTGCGTACATTTTACCCTCCACTTGTGGGATTACACTGGTTATATTGTTGATGTTTAGAGTAATGGAGGAGAGCAAAAACACTAGTTCATTGCAGGAAATGAAAATTCGACTTGTTTTCCTCTGGCCTTGAGGTTGGGGGTGGTGGGAAGTTTTCGTTTTATGTATCATCTAGTTTTTCATGAACTAGGCAGATGCTTATAAATTTTCGTGTGATGTTAGAATGGCATCCCAAGGATCATTGGAGACGCTATCAGAGGAATTTCCAACTAGGATCAATTACCGTCCAACTGGCAAGCCCCAGATTGTAATTGAACAGTACATGCCTGAACTAGAAGCTTATATGCCAAGAGATGCTGAACCAGTTGATTTAAATGTGATGCGAGAAATCAATGATCGATTAACAACTATGCTAGAAGATGTGAGATTGATGAAGAAACGACTCACCCGTATCATGATTTTGCAGTTGCTATGCCTCTTTGTTGCATTTTCAGGTCTTTTTGTGAAGTTGATCCGGAAGTAAGTAGAGTGTTACCCAGAGCCATTTGGCCTTCTAGGAATGCTGCTCAGAAGTTTTTCTAGGAAAACAGAGTGTTAATAGTTCTTTGAACTTTTGTGAGCCGAGTCGTACTCTCTACAGCTTGTTTGCCTCATCCTCATGTGCTGTTGTAATAAATTCTTGTAATCGAGTTTTTGGTTTTTGTTCATTGAAAAGAAATTTCACCATATCTATTTTATTCTGCTTATAGGTTTTTGATACGAGGGCTACTAGGAAACAACCTTTCTACCTCTGTGAGGTAGTGGTAAGGTCTGCGAACGTTTCACTCCCCCCCCCCTAGACCCCACTCGTGGGATTCCACTAGCTATATTGTTGTTATTGTTTGTTCATTGAAAAGAAAAGATGATAGAACTTGCCATTTTGGTCTTCCTTTTTATCTTCTCAACAGTGTGAATGATTGAATCAAGTATATGCCCAGAGTTAAATTAGTTGAAGTAATTAGTATGGGTTTTTGTTCAACTTCTTGCCTACTTCATGTTCAGGACCTTGTTTTTACATGCTATTGTGCATGCAATGGTGCTTATGCTGAAATTTCATAATCTGAATTTGACAGCATACTCAGTGTAATCCCACGAATGGGTCTGAATTTGGACCGTAAAGGAAAATTTTAGTAGTATAGTTTGATGGTATGTCAAATCATTCTGAAGACTTGTTGAGTATAAGTACAATGAATGTAGGGCCTCAATAGGCTACTTTTCCATCATATTCAGCTCATAAGTGTTGCTTCCCTAATTTTTAACAGGTTCTAAAAGTTCAAACTTCTATAAACTCTCAAGATAGACCTTGTTTGAATTAAGAAAATGAACAGCATTTCTTGTTTGAAAGACTACTTGATAGAGCTTAAAACTGTCTGTCTACTTCTGCAAACCAAAGCTCTTTTGTACCCCAGGGTCTAGAACCTCTTCTAGGAGTAACAATGAAGACTAAGTTGGTCTCTTATGTCTTCAGCTGCGGCAAGGTGGACGTTTTTCTCTTTAATTTCCTGCAAGAAGACAAGTTTGCACTTCTTTAAGCTTCGCGCAACCTATACAACATGTTGCTGTATCACCAGCGGCTTGAACTCAACTGCTATTTTCCACCAGCATCCGCTTCTCCTTGCTGCAGCTTTCACTGTTCTGGTCCTCCTTAGACCAGACTAGGCTGCATCGCTGTGCCTTCATGCTTTCTCACCAATATCCTGAATAAAAGGTCGTCTTAAGGTGGTGGTGTTCAGCACTATTTCAAGTTACTTCTATCAACTCTTCATAATTGTAGGCATAACTACACAGCCTGTTGGAGGTAGAGATGCATCAAAAAAGGCTCTTAATTGGTCATGTCAGCTGCACACAATAATCAACACATCAGTTCATCTTGACAAATTTTACATCAGACTGCTTATCTGTTTCTCCATCACAGGTAAAAGGCATCCTGTGTTCAAATTTGATTTCGAACTCTTGTCATTTCATCATTCATAAACCTTCACAGCATCATCCAATCCATTATCATCTCGCTTCATTGCTAAGATGAGTTGATCTAGCATCTCATATATCACACCAGAACAAGGATGAGACTTGTCAGAAACATAAAAGCTATGAGTTTCAGTATTAACACTAATCCAACTACAACCAGGGAACTTCTTCAGCCCTTTGTCCTTCATCATTGTTCTCACTTGAGCAACAACATCCCATTTCTGTGAAGAAGCATACAAATTTGAAAGAGACACATAATTGGAGGGATTCTCGGGTTCCATCTGAATAAGAAACCTATATGCTAAATCATGTACCTCACTATTTCCATGGATCGCAGAGGAATTCACGAGTGCACCCCAAATACTAGGACCTGGTTGCATAGGCATAGTCTTGATGAAATCCAATGCTCTATCAAATTGCCCTGCTTTGCCTAACATATCCACAATGCATGCACACATCTCTAAAGTTGGTTCTAAATCATAATCATTTACGGCAAGATTATATATCTGGATGCCCTCGTCTACCAATCCTGATCTAGCACAAGCAGACAATACCCCAACAACCGTAATCCTATCTGGTTTCATCCCATGCTGAAGCATTTTCTCATACAAAACAATAGCACCCTGACCATTCCCATGTAAGGAGTAAGCAGAAATCATCGAACTCCATGATATGGCATCCTTAGTAACACAATCATGTTCAAAGACTCGTCGTGCACAACTCAAGGATCCTGACTTAGAATACATATCGATTAAAGCATTACATAGAGACACTTCATGATTCAACCCTCTCCTAGTTGAAAATGCATGAATCTGCTTTCCACCTTTCAAACGATCAAACGAGCAACAAGCAGGTAGGATACTAATAAGTGAAACCTTATTGGGTTCTATACCTTCCACTTGCATGGCTTTAAAGAGTAGCAAAGCTTCATCAAAATCTCCATTCAGCACAAAACCATTGATCATAGCTGTCCAAGAAAAGACATTTCTGTGCTTCAACCTATCAAAAACCCGCCTCCCTAATTCAACCCTGAAACTTTTTGAATACATATCAATCAAACAACATTCTAAATGAACATCAGAAGAAACAACAAAATCTGACTCCAATCCAGTTTTCACAACATAGCAATGCAGCTCTTTCCCATAGTGCCAGTTCTTCTTCGCCTCTCCACACAAAGAAAGAAGTGTCGAAACTGTAAACGCATCAAACTTCCAACCTTCAAGTTGCATATCCTTCACAAAATCCCACAATTTGTCATCCAAAATCTTCTCTTTTGCACCCATATACCCTGAAATTACAGCATTAAAAGACGAAATATTCCTATGCGGCATTTCATCAAACACCTTGAGAGAATCTTGAAAAACCCCACATTTGCTATACATAGCAATAAAAGAATTAGCAACAACAGTATCTAAAACAACCCCATTTCTCACACACCTCCCATGAACAACTTCCCCAGAAACAACATCCCCTAATTCACCCAAAATTTTCACTATACCCGAAAAAGTAAACTCATCAGGGGTGACCTCACTTTTACACATTTGATTAAAAAGCTTAAGACTTTCCCCAAATAACTTATTTTTCGCATACCCATTCATCAATATGTTCCAAAGATATTCACTTTTATGCTCAAAAGTGTCAAAAATAAGCTGAGAGCCAAGTGGGTTTTGGCAAGCAAAGTATGCAGATACGAGTTTGGTTGCTATAAGAGAATTTTGATCAAGTCCAAGGTGGAGGATTTTGGCGTGTACTTTTTGGGCATCTTTTAGAGATTGAGATTCAATGGAAAGCTGAAGCAAATCAGTGAAATTAGCTGTTGAAGAACTGTAGAGACGTTGAGTTCTGGTTGAAAATTTCAAGATTCTGATTCCTGAGAGGATTATCATCAATAATGAGATTAAAAAATGGTGGAAATACATAAAATTGTAAGAGATTTTCAAGTTTGATTGAAGTTGCTTTTTACTGTTTTTTGTAGTTGGAATTTGGTTTAGAGAAGGAGTGGGAAGACGATGATCTATGATAAATACTCCCTTCTACCTTAGTCCACTTTTTACTGGTCACTATTTCACTGTCAACCGTGAACTTTGATGATATATTTGTTCAATTATATTAATTACGATAAGCATTGCAGCTTATAATATTTTCATATAGATTATAACTATTTAAATTTTAGATTTCAAATATTAAATTTAGTTTTAAAATTTAGTCAAGTTAACCTTAAAAAGCAAAATAGTGACAAGTAAAAATGAATGGAGAAAATAGGTAAACAAGCTGTGGTGCAAGCTTATCAGCAAAAAGGTCAAAAATATCCTTTCGTATAAGGCGTAAAATATTTTTATTCAATTTTACATATTTTTTCATATAACGGAACATTTTATTCAATTTTACATAGTTTAAAAATATTAAGTGACACTGCATATGTTATTTGTCCTCTCAAAAAGTTCTTTTAAGAAAGTTGAGTGACATTAAATGTGTTGAATTCCCAAGTAATGTTCCTTCGAATACATCCGATAAAATCAGAATAATATGAAAAAATTAGCATAACTCCTGTGCTAAGATGATATGCACAAATTAAGAATAGGTTCATAGGAAAACTTTTTTTTTTTTTGGAGAAAAGGGTGTAAAATTCCAAGCAACCTAATTATTTTTGGCAATTATGGTACAATTTCCTCAACATGACCATGACATTAATCACCAGTACTGGGCTATTTTTGCAGCTCTGATAGCACAAAGTACATATTCGAATATAAATTACACCAAAGTACTAATCAAGAGACTTACAATTTATTGAACCTTCATATGTAATCCAGGACAAATTGCAATATCTCTCTTGTTGGTTGGACAATGAACCTTCTTTGGTTAATATCCAACTAATAACAAAGTAGTAAACAAAATACAGTTCAGTGCACGAAGTATTCTGCATTCATGCAATGTTCAGAGAAGAGTACTGAGTCACCCTGATAGGGTCAGAGTTGTAATGTAGTCCATTCACCATAATGCTAGCGTTGGTAGCTGATTCCACGAATCGAATACGTAGCTTATTGGTCACACAAACACTGACAAAATTAGGATTGAAAGTGGGAAATTACTTCTTGAGGATTTAGTAAAAAGTTGGAATAGTAGCCATAGGTTGTAGGCAAGGAGTGTTGTTGGTTTTGTTATAAGTTGTAGTGTTGATGAAATGGCCATAAAAATCATCCAAGTTCCATAAGTCATCCCACATAACATCTTCATTTGATGAAGAGGGTTCAAGTGGTGATATAGAAGTTGAGTCATTATTGAGCATTGAGTAGAATAAGCCAACTTGCTCTTGTTGATCAATTGTGTTGTTTGGGTACAAAATGGTCATTTCTTGCTTTGATTGATGAGGCATAGTTGGTAATGGCATCACCCTTTTTACCTCGATTTGATTGTTGATCTGTTGTCGCTGTTGTTGCTGGAATTGTTGCCTTTTCCAAAGACGTGCTCGTGATTTCTCAGAGTTATCACACGAGTTCTTCGTCTTCTTCTTGAAATGCGTCCTCCAATAGTTTTTTATCTCATTGTCTGTTCTTCCAGGTAAGTTTCGAGCAATAGTTGACCATCTATGTAAATTTAGAAAAGAAATTGTCAAATATTAAGTTTAATTAAGAAGATAATAAAAATTATTTTCATGATTAAAGTAAAGTTGCAAATTACCTATTGCCCCATCTAGCATGAAGCTCAATAATGATCCTTTCTTCATTTGGGGTTATTTGCCCCCTCTTCAAGTCTGGCCTCAAGTAATTTACCCATCTCAACCTACAACTTTTTCCATTTCTTCTCAACCCTACAAGAACCAAATAACCCATAAATAAATATAATTTTTTGACGAATGTTCTCAACAAATTTATTTTTAAAATTAAAAATTCACATTTTTTTAACTTTGAACTCTGAACCTGAACCTAAAGCTAGTTAATAACATTAAGGTGTTCTGTATGAAAGATCAAACATACTCATGATTTGAAAGGGGCTGAGAGAAACGACTTTCTTCTAAAATATATTTTTCCTCGTACCAGACACACAAACTAAACGACTGGTATTTTGCGAATATATATATATATTATTTATAATTATTACCTGTAAGCCTAGCAACAGAATTCCACCTGCCTTCACCATGCAACTTGACATATTCAATAAGTAATCTGTCTTCATCAGCAGTCCATGGCCCTTTTCTCCATCCAATTTCTTCAATAAATCCCCAATTATTCCCAATTTGTTCACTAATTATTTCACAAACCATAATATATAATTTTTTTGTTTATGGTTTAAAAGAGGAGTAATATATACTTAGGTATTATAAGCTATGTTGCTTTGTGCTAAAAATATTTTGTGACATAATCTGCAAGTGTTAGTTGGGTATTTATATTTGTAAGCCAAAGCTAGGACACTTTCTTTATTAGTCAATTTTTATGTCATTTTCAAATCAACAATATCATTTTTTTTAATTACAAGCTAGATATGATCTGTATCATAATTCATGCCACTTGACTTGTTAAAATACCATACTATCCTTATCTACATCCTTTTATGTTATTCCCGTTGTCTCATTTTATGTTATCCCTCTTTTTTTAGCCTGTTTAAAAAGAAGTAGATAAAAATTCTCAGTGAAATGATTTTCAGTCACACAAATATTTAAGAATTATTTTCGATCACAAATTTTAAAAGTCTTTCTTATTTTGTTAGATATTTTGGCGAGTCAAAGTGTGCCACATAAAATGAGATAACGAAATGTTTTTAGCAAGTCAACTAAAAGAAATTCCACTTGTCTAATCGAATAGGCTGTAATTGTCGTCGATGTATATTCAGTATATAACAAGTGTATAGTTAGTAAATAATTATTGTATATATTGATTATAGAATGATTATACTAGCTATAATTTGTCATAGTTGATTGTAATTAATAGTTGATATAATAATGATGAGGAGAGAATATGTTTTATTGCATCTATATATATTCAACATTTTGGAGTCTGATATTTTTGAGAGGAGGATCTTTCGAAAACAATATTTTTATCTCTATGAGATAGTAATAAAGTCTACATACATTTTACTCTCTGCAGACTCCACTTATGAAATTTCACTAAAAGTATTATTGTTATATATATAATAAATGTCGAATTCTCTCCTGATTAATTCATGTATTTGCTGAATTTTTCGAATTGAAATTCTAGTTCCACCGCTCACGAAAAGCAATATCCAAAAAGGTTATAAAGGGCAAAACAAAAAAAAAGAAGATTGCTAAGGGATTGGGTGACATGCTCACATCTTGATCAGATCACATAAGTATATTTATTTAATATTAAAAGACGCAAAAAAAAAGTGATTCCTCATAGACATAGACAAATGCCACGTATAACACAGGTTAATGCATTTGGACAACTTAACACATTCAAAAAACACTTTAAGATGGAATTTTTCTTGTTATGTTTAATGTTTAAAAAAATTTAATTAATAAATTAATTAGGTGGATAATTTTTTAATCATGAAAGTCACTAGTTAACCAATAAAAAAAAACCAGGTGTTGATTAAGTTACTTCTTAAGGAGATTGACACACGGTAATGACCATTACTTAATTAATTATAATTTGTTGAATTCCATTTTAGGTATTGGATCCACTTAAAATAAGATTAATTTTGTAAAAAATATCAGGCTAAACATGTCCTTAGTACGTCATTAGGGAACAGGTGGTGTTCCAAGTGATGATTTGTAATTATTTATGTTGACGAGGGAACTCGCTCGTAAATTACATCAGAAAGATAAATAGCACTAGACAAGTTTGAACAGTATAAACAAGTCTTATGCTTCGTAGGACATTTTGATCTTTTTGAGTCTTAAGTTAGTTTAGTTACGGCTTATCGAGTTTTGAATCAAGGAGATTTCGGATTCAATTTTCAATAGTTTAATTGAATTTGGAACATCGATTTTGGTAGGGTGGCATATAAGGTTTGTACGTTGGGAATTTTGAACGAATATCGAGGATCATGAGCTCAATAGAAAAAGAACGAAGAGGTTTTAAATCTAAAACCTTAAATTCTGGAGATCACTTGCTCAACCACTTCGATTATTCTGATTATTTTGCTAGTCCAGATTATACACTTATTCTTGATTTGTGCACTTATATTTTCAGATTTTATTTTTATTACATATTATACAAGTTATATAGTACGGACTAATAAATTTTGTTGATCAATTATAGCTAATATAGAATGAAATAAAATATATTGTGCCGGACCATAGTATACAATACTCCAAATAAAAAATGTGACAAACAAAACAAAAGAAAGATAAGATCAAAAAACTAAAATTAAAAAACTGATTATATTAATGATAATTAAAAATGAGTTGGCATTAGTGTCTCTAGAAGATTATAATGTTCAACAATAACAACATTATCCCTATGCCTCAAAGGCTCCCACCCATTGCGAGGTAAAAGGGGATCGGTTGTACGCAGTTTGACCCCTATGTTTAAAAACATAGCGCGACTGTTTCCGGATGACCCATGATGAGCGTCGAAAGTTGCATTGACTAACTGCTATTTTACAATTGAAAGAAGCGCAGACAGTTTAAAGAGCCATTTTACTTTATTCCATCATACCCTAAAGCCAAAAAATAGTGAATCTTTGGCTCCATCCCAACTCTGATAGCATTAAAACAGGTGAAATTGATGAAGATTATAATGTTCGAAACTGGAAATTACAAAAAATTTAATTAAAAATAAAAAATTTAAAAATTAGCACCAGACATCTTTTATCGTTAAATATTAAAATCAGTCACTAATTTTATTTAATGATATATTTTTAAAATTTTGTTATGTATGTATAAGCTATTTAATGATAGATTAGCGATAATTGTTGTAACTAATTTTATTTTTATTTTAAATATTGGCTTGGAATGTCAAAAGTATATATTACGTTCCAATTTTAATGTTATTTAAGAACCAATATTGATTTGATGGATTATTATTCCACTACAAAATATATTTATTTTTTCCACTGAAAATTGTCCTTGTTATTTATTTAAAAGTCAAGTAATTAGTGGGAATCTTTAAAATGTTTAAAAATGTAGCCATGAAGTAATGTTTAATTTGGAAACTTTCTTATATATCAGAATTCTACTCTTATTTCTTTTAATATATAAAATAAAGTTTATATTTTCTGCTTTTTTTTTTTTTTTGCCAAATTAAGACTTTGAAGGTCTTTTAAGAAAATATATTTTTACTTGAACTTAACATAACTACATACGTGTTATGATACTTATCGATTAATTTTTGATATTTTTCTATTCATTTGTTAAAATTCTGAAAAAACATACATGTGTAATGTGTAATTACTAAAAAATTAAATAAAATTGACGGAATATATTCCAAACGCTTTTTCGCAATAAATATCGAACCAAAATCAAATCCAAAAACCACCTTAAAAGTTTCAATTACTTATTTAAAAAAAAAAAACACTAAGAATTTTATAAAAGTAACCAAAAAGAAAAGATAGTAATGATCCGTGTGATGTACGGATATAATAAAAAGAAAAAAAAGATAGATCTTTTTAATTGGGAAGTACACTTGCAACTTTACACTATGCAAAGCATATTGTTATTTTATTTAATTAATCAATATTTAGTGGCTAAACAGTTGTCTAAAAACAATTTAAAATAGTAAAGGTGGAGACAATCTTGAATTATTGGCCTTTCTCTTCTTACACTAATCATCTTTTATACTTCTAAATTTTCAATTTATTTCGGAGGAGACTCTTGGAGCAACGATAAAATTAACTATATCTGATTTATGTATCACGAGTTTGAGCTATTGATATTCTGTCAGATATATTGTTTACATCGCACTCCTTTAAGGGGTGCGACTCCTTTTCGAACTTTACATAAATATGAGATATTTTATACATCAAACTGTTTTTCGTTTTTTAATTTTCATTTTATTTTAACTATTTTTCTTTAATTTGGGAATGAGTCACTTCAAAGTGGATATGGATAAGGAGCTTGGAATTTGATTAAAGTTTTTTAATCACTTTTGTTCTGCTAAAGCTGAGGGAGATATTATTATGGGATATGCCATAAATTTAAATATGTATATATTATATATTAGAGAGAGAAGGTGGTGTGACGGTAGAGGTGGAGTAGTAATTATTCTTTCATTTTTAATTAGAAAATCTCGAGTTTAAACTCTGAATATGAAATCGTTTTTATAAGGAGTATTTTATTCTTCAATACGAAATTTTTCAGCAAGAATTTAAATTTAACCATATTCAATATAAGTATCGACCGTTCAACAATATACCCAGTGATATCCCACAAGTGAGACCTGGGAAGAGTAAAATATATGCAGACCTTACCACTATCTCATAAAGATAGAAATGTTATTATTTTCGAAAAATTATCTCAAAAATATCAGGTCCCAAAATGGGTATCGATCATTATAAAATTAAAAAAATGTTAGTGTACATGATGAGTAATATACCCTATAATTAGTTTATTTGATAATAGGCAAGTCATTGGATTTGGAGAATCTTAAGTTATAAAGCATAAGTCCCATGAGGATTTTCAAGCTCGATTCTTTATCCTAGGTTTTTTTTTCTCACTTTAATAATGTTGTGTTTTCTCTTTATTTTTGTTTAATACATAATTACATATATAGTATCTCATCTTTGATCATGTATGTCTCCTTTATAAGGTTAATTTCTCTATATACTTTTAATTATTCTTTTTTTAATTTATTTATGTACCATGTTGTCCCTCACACCCACTATCAACTAGTTAAATCTTAAGGGTCGTTTAATTATCGAGATGAGATAAATAAAGATAACTTAAAGATTGAGATATTTTTTTAGTGTTAGCCTGTCTCATCTTTTATATAAAAATATAAAATCATGGGCGAAGCCACCTTAGGCGAAAGATAATCTGATGCACTAAACTCATCCTTGGAATATTACGTGGTATATAAATATTAAATATTACTTTCTTCTTTCACTTTTGTTTGTCACTATTTCAATTATCGAGGTCAAACTATATAAACTTTTATCAACATTTTAAAATGTATTTTTCATCATATTAATATGAGAAGCATTGCAACTTATAGCATTTTTCTTATAGTTTTCAACCATCTAAATTTAGATTTCAAATATTAAGTTTTAGCTACTTCAATTTAGATTTGAAATTTAATCAAGCTGATTTCGAAAAGCGAAACAATCACAAGTAAAAGTGAACAGATGGAGTAGCTATATGAATATTATCAAATTTTTGGGTCCAACACTATAATTAATCACACAATTATATCTCAAAATTAATTAATATTCATAATTAAAAATACAATATAATTATCTAATCACATTTTATATTAAAATTATTATACCTTATGTCTCACCTACCAAACGACTCAAAGTGTTATATGGTGAATAATGTTTAGATGTGATAAAGAGTTAGTAAAAGGACTTCCATTTCCTATTCGTTATTATTATTTTCATCTATCAAATCACATAAAATCTCTAGAAGATATTTCACCATCTAATAATCGAGTTAATCTTAGCAATAAACATCTAACAAAGATATTTAGCATAGTATTATATGTGATCAAATCAAAGTTCTTTTCAAATAGTTGGAAAAGATCTCATATAATATTGAATCAATTAAACAAAACGGTAAAAAATTATGCGAATGATTAAAATATTTATATCAGATCAATATATGCACAATAAGTATAATAAAAGTAATAAATGAATAAAGTAAATTAAATTTAAATAGAAAAAATTAAGTGAAATTAATAATAAGTCATTGTCCAAATACATATACAAAAATTAGATTAGATTAAGATGAGCGCAAAATAATGAATCATAATATATAGTGATAGTGTTTGTTTGAATATTTCATAATGCGGAATTCAAGAAAAATCGAATCATCAAAAACATCTCTATATATATTATATAACTTTTCATAAATTTCTCATTTATTATCCAACGATGGAACCTTACTTATTTCTTTTTTGAAGGATCGATGAATCGATTGATACTTCTATTTTAATTTTGTCGACTATCGTCCATGCTGCTTGACAGGTGGATCTTGCAATCAAGCTCCCTTCTGTCTTTGCACTCAAAAGCCAATCTCTATCCAATTATCATAAAAATCTATATATATTATATATAATTTTAATTTATATTTTGATAAAATATTATTTTCACGACTTGAATTCATCCAGTTTTGCATGATTAATGAAGTAGGGTTCTTCATTATAATAATATTATTAAATAATGAAATATTTATTGAGTCATACTCCATTAATTATAATGACCCTTTACTTGACCCCACAATAGAACATTCTAATACTAGTTGATGATTTCCAAAACCGCAGTAAAGCACTTTCAACAGTCTAATTTCTTGGCTGGAATCACAAATTTTGTAATCATTCAATATTAAAGTTAATTAATTTGATTAATTTAAATTTATATGAAATAATTTTTATTATCGAGTAAAGTGTTTACTATCAAAGAGTTTATTATTCTCGTCATTCTTAAATCTAAGTCCTTTTTAGGATCAAGAAAGGAGAAATCTCAATCATCCATCATCACAGTATTCTATCTAAAGGTCTTCGAGCCTTGACGTTTTCAAAAACCACTAAATAAATGGGCATCTAGCCTCTAGAACTCGAGTTTAGAGTTATTTATCATGTGTAGACGAGATCATCTACTTGATTAATGTAATTTATGTCAGATATATATATATAAGTCCATCATCAAAAATTCATTTATTGTCATGGCTTGAACCTCCATTATATTCTCTCTAATTACAAGAGGAATTGCAACTATTTCACTACACCACTAGCCCCAAACATCTTCGAACTTTGGCATTGTGAATCTCGTTACAAAAAATACTAAAAATGACTTTTCTAGTTACGATGAATTGGTTGTATTTTATTATCAATCAATAATTGTTTATGACTGACTCGTTATTCACTCGGAAAGATCTAATCAAACTCAGAATCGCAATCAAGATTTGCTAAAGAGTCTGTCTTTTCTTTTTTTTTTTTTTTATATGTATACACGATTTTAAAATAATCAGGCAATAATTTCGATGAAATGAAGTTCCACAATAATTTCATCTTGGGACTTGGGAGTGTGTATCCAACCATCAAGCTACTTTGTGGGTCAGGGACTGATGATACAAATAATAATTTTTGCTTATTATAACAGTATTTGTATTTATTTCGATTTTTTATATTAGATAATCAATTATCCATTCATCTCTAGTGATTAATTTCAACTTTAATTTCAAGTGCACTACACACGTTCAACACTTTTGAACTATAATTTTCCTTTGACTTAAGCATTTTACCAAAAACCTTTTAGATGTTACAATCATGGAAGGTAAAAAGAAAACAATATTGTAAATTTCACGCTAACAATAATTATACTATATTAATTTTAATAATATCTTACAGAAGTTGGCCTCTCAAACATTAGATAATTTTTTTAACTCTTAATTAATTTCCATTGATTATATTTCATGAGCCTTAATTAGCCAATTGTGAGTTAATTAAGTCAAATTAATTGTCTTTCGGCTTGACCTTACCTGTCATTAATTAGTGATTAAGTTAATTAATTAAAAAGTTAATTTACAGGAACCTGGCTAACCATACATGCTTTAAGCCATATTATCAAAATGTTCTTTGTAGAATTAATTATGTCATTAAGAAGATATTAAAATAATGTTAAACTAATAAGCATGCAACATATAAAGTGAAAGACTTTGGATTCATTTCTATCCTCAAAAGTGATTATGTCTTTTGTGGGACTTAAAAGTGGAGATAGATTTCTCGTACAATCCAATAATTATAGGTTTTTTTGGTTTCTCACCCGATGTTTGGAATCCATGGAGTCCCGACTAAATTTGGATCATGCATTGCAGAGCCCATTTGGGGATGACACTCCCTACAGGATTTTTTTTATTTCCAAGACTCAAACTCGAGACCTCTGGTTACGGATGAAGCACTCCCCCTAGTGCATCACAATCCATGTTGGTTCCAATAATTATAGTTACTATCTCATAAAATTATTTTTTTTTTAATTAATAAGAAATTGAAATATTAATAACATTATTAGTGGAATGTCAATATGAGAAATCAACTCAACACTCTAGTTACTCTCTTTATGTCTTAAACTTTATGTAATATAATTATTATTTAATTAGAGAACAAATATTTGACAACAATTTTCCAAATTATGTTTAGTTAGTTGTTATTGTAAAAATAGTAATATAATGCTTCTTAATGGTTTTTGTTGATGTTGGTGTTGGTGTTGGTAAAATAAATTCAGAAAATCAATATAAAAATTAAAATGGAAAAGTACATAATTTGATTCTCTTAATGAGAATCTCATCATTTTTTAAATTTTTGGAAGGGACGGAACAAAGTAAAAATGAAAAGAAACCTTGGGTGTGTTAAAAAAAATATTGTTAGAAGAATATTTATATGTGATTTAAGTCAAAGGCGAATTTAAAATTTTAAGAATATAAATTATGAAGCATGATATTATTTTTATACTAAATTCTAGATAAATCATATATGCATGTTAAGTAAATTTTTTAATATAAATAAAAAATTTAAACTAAAGTTATTGAGTTTTTTCAAGTTCACGATTTCACTATAAATTCGCCCTTAATCTAGCAAATTCAATAGGAGGGTGTTTAGACACAAAGTCTCACATTGGTGGTTAATGGGATGGGTGGGCTTAGGCAATCCTTCTCCCTTTGAACTAGCTTTTGGGGTGTGAGTTAAGCCTAAGACCTACTTCAACATGGTATCAGAGTAGAACTCGTCTCACCCAATGTTGGACCCCCGAAAAAAATTATCCACGTAAGCACTGGGCGTGAGGAGGTTGTTGATAATTTTCTTTTTTTCTATTTAAATTATATGTAAATTTTGATTGATATTTTAAAAATATATATTTCTTTGTATTGACACATGAAAAGAATTATGTAATAATTAACTAATATTTTAAAATATTAAGTTAATATAATTCAACTTAACTTGAAAGATTAGTTAAATTAACTCCCTCTTCATCGAAAAAATGTCAAATATATTAGGACGGCTCGGGTAAGTATAGATATATAAAGCTAGGTGAATTAATTAAGTTGTTTCGTTACGCATAAGATCCAAAGAAAAGTTTGAACTATATTAAATCACATAGCTTTTTTCATTTATTTTCGTAAGACATTCAGAATTTGAAATATCTCCTAAATATGTAAATTAAAGTCTCATATTTGTGTAGAAATGTATTCGATCTTTTTACATGATCTTGAACTCTTACGCAATATCAGATTGTGTAGCCTGATATAATATTTAATATACTGTTAAATATTTGTCAACCACGCGGTTCAAGCTGTACTATTCATTCTCTATGTAAAAATATTTTGTATTCATTTTATATATATATATATATTACATCCATGGAGGTTGTCCAAGTAATTAGGTGTTCCCACGTTAAAAAAGGTTTCCTGTTTTTAGAGAGAGAAACTATCGCTTCTCTCTACTTCTTCTTCATCATCTTAATTTCTGCAGATCTAGTGCAGATCCTAACACACAACTCTCACCACATGCGATAGTCTTTGAGTTGAGTTCGACTTATTAATATTATTTATAATTATCGAAAAGATAATAATAAAGACTAAACTCTCGTATCCTATTATATTCATGTATAAAATATATATACACACGTTAATTGTTGAATATCTAGGAAATTTGGAACTTATATATGATAGTCCTAATTAACCATACGATAAGAGCAGCGGCAGAATAAAAATTTTCACTATAAAAATGCATAATGAAGAGTAAACATTAAAGAAAACACAAAAAAAAAAAAAATGTATCTACTGTAAACATAAAAAAAAATATTTTTGCTTACGTACAATATAATTTTTTATTAAAGAGTCAATAGTGTCAACCCCAGCTAATAAAAATGCAATTAAATGATATTAAACTAAAATAACACACTAATAAAATTCAATATCCATTCTGTCCTCACATACAAATAAGATACTCCGTTATTCACTTTCATTTGTCACTATTTTGCTTTTTGAAATTAACTTGATTAAATTTTAAAGCTAAATTGAAGTAGCTAAATTTAATATTTAAATGATTGAACACTATACGAAAAAAGTTATAAGTTACAATCTTTCTCATATTAATTTCATGAAAAAATACATCTTAAAATATTGATCAAAGTTCATATAATTTGACATCGATAACTGAAATATTAACAAACAAAAATAAACGAAAAGAGTCATTCTTATCATTGCATCAAACTTCTCGTCAACACATTTAATTATAATATCTCATTTATAAAAAGGTGACATATATATATATATATATGTATTTATATATTTTTGATTTGCAATATGCAATGAATGTGAATTAAACAAATACAATAATAATAATAATTATAATAATTAAGAAAATTTGAAAGTAGAGCCGTCCAAATCCAAGAAGTTAGGCATAAAAGGATTTATGTCATATATTTTGGAACCAATAATTTTCACAATAAATGAAAATAGCTAGCTAGGTTTGGTTGGGTTGTCTTGCACTAAGGAATTCAAATGATTCATCCACAAGTATTCTTTTTTATAAAATCTTTTTCAAGTAATCATTTTATCCAGTTGAACTCAAAAGAACATTTGACCATATCCTAAATAGTCCGTTCATCTCATTTTATATGAGTCAGTTCAATTTTATATAAAATATAATTAAAAACTTTTAAAATTAATCAATATAGATATTTATGTGACTGTAACTTATGTAATTTTAAAATTAAATTATTATTATATATAAAAAATATATTTTCTTAAACTAACTAAAAGAACAAGTCATATAAATTAAGACGGAAGAATACGTAAACAAGAAAAAGTGTTTATTCTTCTTGGTTCTTTGTTGCTGTTGTAATAAGTGGAATGTCCTTGTGGTCACGGATATTGACGTCTAGTTACTTAATTTTGAATTTAGGATCGTTTAGCGTGTATATAATTTATGATGAGATATGCTACGATGAGATATGCTACGATGAAATTAGTTATGTTGAGATAAATTATGATAAAATTATTTTTATTAATTGTGGTTTGTCGTATTCAAAATAATATGCATTATATAAATTTCAAGAATAAATTATTTGTTTACTAAAATATCCTTTATGAATGTGAAAAATGATGTATAAAAAAATTTTAAAAGAATATCTTTATCGTTTACCTATTTTATCCTGGGATAAGTTATCCCAAAATCACAATATACCACTCAAAGGAAGAATAACTTATCTCGATACTAATTATTAACTTCAGAATACGTTATGTCAAACTTGTCAACCAAACAATAAATTAAATGATACTATAATTTAATCTCGATACTATTTAGTGTTATCCTTCGCGCCAAAGCCGATCCCTTAGTATTTTCTCCCTTCAAATTATGAATTTAGTACTTTTCCCCTTAATGTTTAGTTATTGCGTTCTGCTTTATGGAGATTAATTTAAATTAATTCTTCAAGTTAAATTACACTAGATTAATTTAATATTTTAAATGTAGATATTTCAAAATGATAAAAAAAATATTATAATTTATTTTTCTTTTCAAATTAATATAATAAAAAAATATATCTTAAAATACTATTCAATATTCATATAATTTATCTCTCAAAAGATAAAATATTCAATAAAAAGTGAATAGAATGAATAACAATCTAGCTTCAAATCTCATTTTACCCCTGAAATTAATAAATATTTATCAATAAATGTAGTTAGTATTATAATATTGATATGAGATTGATGTTTATGACTTTAAATTCTCAATAAGGCTCTCCCTGTAATTATTCTTAATGGATAAAATATTTCAAGACGTCTTTTTCTGCCCTTTTTGCTGTGTTTTTAGGTATTATGCATTTTTGTTATATATCGTGATATAATATATAGTATCTTCTGGTGAATTATTAGTGATACTGTCAAATGTGAAGTTTGAACTGGTCAACGGTCAACAACCTAGTCAACCATTAAAATTTAGATATGGAGGAATATATGATCAATTAAAATGCTTTGCTCTTTAGGATTATAGAAGAAAGAGAGAAGCGAGCGATATTGAAAGAGGGTGAAGAAAAGTAAGTGAGATTTGAGAGAGTGGAGAAATACAATTAATTTATTTATTAATTTAATTAATAATTATATCATGAATGTTAATTAATTTATATAAAAAAATTATCTAGTATTAGGAGGAGGAAAGAGGTGAAAGAAGATTTAGAAGAAAGGCGAAAGAGATACAAATGGAATTTATTTATTTGATTGAAAATTATAACAAATTTTATTCATATTCATGTTCTTTTGTATTTATTCGTTTTTGTATTCCATTTTTAGATGATTGATAATATTCCTTTGAAATCAAAGAATATTGAAATAACACCTTCCTCCTTTTTCAAAAGCTATCAATTTATTATAAACACTTCCAATTATATCAGAAAAGAATTATATATACATATAATAGAAGTTGATTTTTTAAACGAGTCACTTTTCATGAGTGAAAATGTTTTAGAAAATACTTCATTATTTTTCTGCTAAAAATCGTTACAAGTTCCAATTGATTCAACAATTAAATTATTGCAATTATTAAATTATTAATTTAGGATTTACTTTGTTAACCATAGGAATCCTTTCGTCTACTTGTACATATTTGTGTTTCGTCTACTTGTACATATGTGTTTGACATTTATATTTTCATTATTGATTATTTTCATTTATGTTTGCATCATTAAATTGTTAAATGTTTACCATTTGTCACTAATTGTTGGAGAAATCACATAACTATTTTATATTTAAAAAATATTTATCACTTATAGTAAATTATATTTATTTAATCAAATTGTCCAATATTTCTTCTTTCCAACTTTTCATTTTACCAACTTTTGTTATAAATGATAATAAAATAAAAATATATTTAAATTTTAATAAATATTAATTGAAAAACTTACACAAATCCAATATTAGTATTTTTTGAAACTAGCTTAGGTAATTGTTACCAATTTTGTGTTTAGTCCAATTTTGTTTAGATCATGTCCGACTAGAATTGTTTGGCCCAAAACTGTGGAAAGGTAAAATAAATAACGTTAAAGACTCCCAAATTAAAAAGCAAAACAAACAAGAAACATAGTTCAAAAAGAGCCATAAATCAAAACACTATAACATCAGGGTGTCAGTTCTTATACCATCATCAAAATATGTACTTAGAAAAACTAAATTAGATCCTAGCTGCAGTGTAACCGGTCCCCTTCTCCGGGATTCCGGCCCCTGGTGCACCACCACCAACGCCGTAGGCAGCGTCACCGGGGCCGTAGGCACTATTGAACAAGCCAGAATGAAGTATGAGGACATAGACAAGTTCAGTCAATCCAAGAACTATGATGAAACCTTCAACTACTCTTAGTCTCCATCCTCTCCACCCTCCTATGTTTATTTCCTTGCATGCCAATCTACAAAATTATAAATAAATAAATAAATAAATAAATAAACAAACAAATGTCAATTATCTTATCTTGCATTCCTGCGAAATACGTAGAAACTATTACTTCATTCAAGTATAAATCTTTTTAAAATGAAATAAAACTCCTACTGTATACCACAACAACATTACCCCAATGCCTCAAAGGCCCCAATGCCTCAAAGGCTCCCGCCCATTGCGGGAAAGGAGGTCGGAGGTACGTAGCCCGACCCCTATATTTTGGCAACTGTTTCCGGATGACCCATGATGAGCGTCGAAAGTTGCATTGACTAACTGCTACTTCACAATTGAAAGAAGCG
>JAABOM020000110.1:25422079-25457222 GCA_011800125.2 Solanum clarkiae
AATAATGAAAAGCATGGTGTAAAGTTTGTCTTTGAATATTTTTCTTAATATGTGTGCATTACCTCATAAATTCAATTAATATGGGACAGAGGGAGTATTAAGTAATTAATATATATATATATAATATTTCATGTATTCATTAATTTGATTTTTAATATCGAGAAAAATAAGTATAATTTCTTACTTTTTTTACTTTGACTAATACATCAGGATGTGTGCATGTGGGTCCCATATATGGTGTATTTCACCTAACAACCACCATGGGACATGCGATTTTTTTCAATGTTCATCTGTTTCATTTTATGTGATATTAATATCGATTTATAAATAAGATTTGTGGGTAAGAATAGGAAAATAATAAGTCATTCTCAAAGTTAAAATATGTAAATGACTTTTTTGAATAACTTTAAGATGCAACTTATATATCTTTTCTTTTTTTTATAAATCATTTTAAAGAAAATTTAGTTTATATGAAATCACTATAAGTTATTGTTTATAATATTTTTTTTAAAATGTGAATTCATGATTATTTATATTGTACAAAATATAAGGACTTTATGATAATATTTGAAATGTGTTCCTCTTTACCTCATGACAAGCATGAAGCACCTAGTGAAATGGCACATATTTTTATGAGTGGAATCTATAAATAAGTATTTGTCATGTCTGAATGAGTTTTTTTTTTTTTTTAAATATATATATTTTAAAAATATTTTTAAAAAAATTTCTAATAAGTAGAGAACATAAATTTCATATTTAAAGGTCAAAAAATATATTTCGTATTCATATTCATATTCAAAGGTCAAAATATATGATTTTTTTAAATTAAAAGAAAAATATGTCTCTCTTATAAATAATTTATTTTTTAAGAAAAGTAAAAAATTAGAGAGAAGGGGGACATGTGGGCTTTTGGAGGCATAGTCAGAGGCAGGGGTGAATTTAGTATTAAAGAGTTAATGAATTTAAAATAAATATAATTTATTAAGTATATATGTTTTGTATTAATAAATATTATTAAGAAAAAGTAGAAATAAGTTAGAGTGAGTAAGAGAGAACATATAAGGTGAGTTTTTTTTTTTTTTTTTAAAAAGGATTTTTTTAGGGTCCAATGATATGACTTTTGAGCTTTGACTATTGACTAATATTTTAAAATATATTTTTTTATTATATTAATATAAAAAAGTTTTAATTTATAGCATTTTTTAGATAATTTTCAATATTTATTTTTTTATTTTAAAATATCAAATTAATATAATCTAATTTAATTTTGAAGTTTGATCAAATTGACTCTCAAAAAACACAACATAAATAGAGAGAGTAAGTATGCATTTAATGTTTGTAGTCAATGATAATTATCATTTGGTGAGATAAAATATCAAATTAATATAATCTAATTTATTTTGAAAAAAAATTAGTCAAATTATCTCTCAAAAAAGCGTTATATAAACATAGGGAGTAGGTATGAATTTAATGTTTGTAGTCAATGATTAAGTCCCCATTTAATAAGATTTCACGGAATATATTATTATTGTAATATTTTAATAAATTTTAGATTTATTATTATATTTTTTTACTATTATATTTTAACTATATAAATATGTATAATTTAAGCCGATAATATTGAATTCAGTTATAACAATCAATAAAATACCCAGTGCAATCTTACAAGTGGAGTTTGAAGAGGATAAAGTGTACACAGACGTTATTACTATCTCATATAGATAGAGAGACTGTTTTCAAAAAATTCTCATCTTAAAAAAATAATATTGAATTCAGTTAAATCCACTAAATTAGTTTTAGATTTGTCAAGAAGGAAGGAAAAAGAGAAGAGGAAAAAAAAAAGAGTTAAAACCTTATTTTTCTATATTTAATTTATTTAGACCCCTGACAATTAGTACTAAAAATTTGCTAATTTCCCATGAATTTTACCATTGAAACCCTATCGACAATTTCAATTTTTCTATGATAATTTATCAAAATATTTTTCGATCAACATATGTCTCACATAAAAAAAAAAAAGACGAACGAAGAAAGTATTGTGTTTCAATAATAAATCAATAAAATAAATTAAATATTTTCACTCATAAAATTATATAAATATATTATTAACCAAAAAAAAAAATTAAATTTGACTCCAAAGAAAGCGATTTTTATATAATTGAGTCAATTATAGTCCTTTGTGTACTTTGAAATGATCCTGTTTTTATTTTGGAATTATTTGTAATGTACTCTTTTGTAGAATCAAGCAAAGGAATTATATACAGTAATTTTTTTTTTTTTTTTGCATGTTTTTTAATAAGTAATTTTAATATATGTGATGGTAATTTCTTTATTCAAAACAAAAGAATCTAAAATATTAACCTTTGTAAGTAAGTATTTTTTTTAAACAAAGATTTGTAATTCTGACAAAGTACAAATATTAAATGCAACCCAAAGTACACCAAGATCTAATATAATATAGAATAAATTCTAATATGATTATTATATATAGTATGTAAAAATCTAAATGGTAAAAAGTACTTAATAATATTTTCATGTACTTCCCCACATTTTTACTCTCATCAAAAAATAAGCATTAAATATAAATCTCAAGTCTATTTTTGAGAACTTAAAATATTTATTATTATTTTCCATTAGCTTTTATATATCCCAACAAAGTCAAACTATACAAATGACAATTATTATTATTTTCTTTGTTTTCAAAGTGGGGCATTTTAATTAAATTCTAAGTTAATTAAAAATATTTTTTTTTGAAATGTATGATTATTTGTTATAAATATTCGTTTGACTACAAATTATTTCATAAAATAAATAAATAAATAAAATTTAAATTTTAGTTATTTGAAATATAAAAAATTACTATTATTTTTTTGAGATAACTTTAAAAGAAAGTGTATCATATAAATTAAGTATTTGACTTTGAGTAGATATTAGTTTTTATATGATATTTTATTTGTTTTAATTTATGTGTCTTGATTCAAAGTATAAGAATTAAATTAATTAATGCTTAATATGAATTTAGACTTACAATCTTTCAAATAAAATTATATAATTATAATTTAAAAAATTACTATAAATTGCACCATTTAATAATTTAAAAAAAATCTTAAAAAATTCATCATAAAAAATATATTATTTGACTCATCAAATAATAACTAATACATATTAGTTGAAAAGAAATTTTATATGAAATCGTATCGTTTAATTTCAAAATTACAAGTTAAATAGAAACAAAAAATATATATATACATCTATATCATGTAGACATTTATTTAGCACAAATATTAAAAGATTTTTCACCAACATTTCCCTATCACCTACCCTAATAAAAAATAATTGAGGACATTTTTGTCCACAAATATAAAATTATTTATTCATTTATGACTTATATGATAATAATAACAATAATAACATACTAATATAATTTCAATAGAGTAATTTTTTTAGTCAACAAGAGGGGGTATAATAATAGTTTTAGTCCTAAGAGATTATTTGGATAGATCCTCAATTTTTATATTTAATATAATTTTTTAAAATATGAAATATAAAATTTTATGTATCTTATCTCATAAAAATAAAAAAATTATTTCTATAAATAAAAATATATTTCCTGCAAAAATTATTTTCGATAAATTCTCGATTTATCTAATACTTTCTCCTTCTTCTCCACCTCTTCACTCCGAGTCTTTGCATTTCCATGAACAAAACCTCTCTTCACCATTTCTGCAAACCCCCAAGTTTTCTTCTTTCTTTCATGTCCTAAAAACCCAACAAAACCCCATTTTTGATCTCCAAAAATCTTCTTGATTGATACAGAAAAATGGGTTCTCTTGTCCCCTTTCAAGACCTCAATCTTCAGCCTGAAACCACCAATTTCACATCTTCTCCAACCCCAAATCCAAGAATTTTCCCAAAGATTGAACCAAAACTTGAACCCCTTGATGAGTATACACAAGCTGATCTTCAAACCCCACCAATTTTTCCCAACCCTAGTCCCAATTTCTACTCTGGTGCTGGTTCGGCTTTCAGTCGTAATCCACAATTCGCTACTTTTGGTTCACAATCGCCTAGCTCGATTATGCCGGAGATTCCACCTGGGTGTGATGGACAGGTTTATTCAGAGTTTAATCGAATTTCTGGGCTGTTTAAGGAAGCTTTTGCTAGAAGAATGCAGCGCTATGGAGATGTTGAGGTTGTTGGAAACCCGAATGAGGATTCTGCTGCTGTTGAGGTTGTTGGAATCCAGGATGAGGATTCAGCTGCTGTTGAGGTTGTTGGAAACCAGAATGAGGATTCCGCTGCTGTTGAGATTGTGGAGGACCCGGATTCTCGTGCCATTGTTCCGGTTGGTAATAACAATAATCAGGTTTCAGAAGTGGTGGTTCCCAGACGGAAATATCAGCAAAGGTCAGCGGAATTGGTTAGAGTGACAGATCTCAAGCCTGAAGATCAGCTATATTTTCGAGATGCTGTTAGGAAAACTCGAATGCTGTATGATTCTCTGCGAATTCTTTCGATGGTGGAAGACGATGGCAACCAGCCTTTGGTGGGTCCATATAGAAAGCCAAGAGGTGATCTGAAGGCTTGTCAAATATTGAGAGAACATGGGTTGTGGATGAATCGCGATAAGCGCATTGTTGGGGCTATTCCTGGAGTGCTGATTGGGGATGTGTTCTTCTTTAGGATGGAGCTTTGTGTTGTTGGATTACATGGGCAGGCTCAAGCTGGCATTGATTATGTACCTGCAAGTCAGAGTTCGAACCGGGAGCCAATTGCTACGAGTGTGATTGTTTCAGGTGGCTATGAGGATGATCAAGATGGAGGAGATGTGATTATATATACAGGACATGGTGGACAGGATAAGCATTCGAGGCAATGTGTGCATCAGAAGCTGGAATGTGGGAATTTGGCATTGGAGAGAAGTATGCACTATGGAATTGAGGTAAGGGTAATTCGTGGCTTTAAATATGAAGGAAGTGGAAGTGCAAGTGGTAAGGTTTATGTGTATGATGGATTATACAGAATCGTAGAGTGTTGGTTTGATATTGGAAAGTCTGGATTTGGAGTGTATAAATACAAACTTGTTAGGATAGAGAATCAGGAAGAGATGGGAAGTGCTATTCTTCGTTTTGCACAGAACCTTAGGACCAGACCTTTGGTGGCAAGGCCTACTGGTTATGTTTCGCTCGATATATCAAGGAAAAAAGAAAATGTGCCAGTGTTTCTTTTCAACGATATTGATGATAATCATGATCCAATTTATTTTGATTATCTAGTATCACCTATTTATCCTGCACAAGTCAGGCAGAATATGCATATTGGTAGTGGCTGTGAGTGCATTGATGGATGTGTGGATAATTGTTTTTGTGCTATGAGAAATGGTGGCCAATTTCCCTATGATTATAATGGGATATTGTTGAGAGGCAAACCATTAGTGTTCGAATGTGGACCACATTGTCGCTGTCCTCCAACTTGTCGGAATCGAGTGACTCAGAAAGGCTTGAGGAACAGATTTGAAGTGTTTCGATCTAGAGAGACTGGTTGGGGAGTTAGGTCACTGGACTTGATCCAAGCTGGGTCCTTTATCTGTGAATTTACTGGGGTTATGCTCACACGAGAGCAAGCTCAAATTTTTATAATGAATGGTGATAGTTTAGTATATGCAAGTCGCTTTCCTGAGAGATGGGCAGAATGGGGAGATCTGTCGCAAATATATCCCAACTATGTGCGACCATCATACCCCTCCATTCCTCCTCTGGATTTTGCAATGGATGTGTCTAGAATGAGGAATGTAGCATGTTATATTAGTCACAGTTCAAGCCCCAACGCTTTGGTGCAGCCTGTGCTTTATGATCACAACCATGTATCTTTCCCCCATCTGATGCTCTTTGCAATGGAGAATATCCCCCCACTAAAGGAGATCAGCATTGATTATGGGGTAGCAGATGAATGGACAGGAAAGCTTGCCATTTGTGATTGATTAACTTATAGTAGTTGATTCAATTTTGAAAATGATGCGGCACAGCTGTTTCTGGTACATCGTTTGCTGAGGTAATTAAAAACTTCAAGACAATAATTCCTGTTGAACTGAAAATTGTGATGTCATTCAGCAACATGTTTTCTAGAGAGATGACTCTGCCAATGACCAGTCTACTGGTATTGGTCGTCTTCTTACTCTAGCTCCTATGACTTTTATTCTGAATCTCTTCCTTAGAATGCTTGAGACTGATTTCATTAAAATATTGTGGCACTCTTAAATTTATCTTGCTGGCAACTGCTGGATGTGCCATTCTTATTTTGTTGTGAATTTTAACAAGCTTGTTGGAACTCCAATTGCTTGTTCAGTTTTTTATCAATATGCTATCTGCAGTTTGAATGTATCTTAACTGACTTGTTCAATGGTTGTTTTTGTTTGGCCTGTGCACATCTTATCCTCTCACACCCCACTTGTGGGACTGCACTGGGTATGTTGTTGTTTCATACTGGTCAAAATGAATTCCCTTTTCCCTTTTTGCTTGCCTTTTTAATGGCATATAGCATGGTTTTGTTTCCAATTAGTTTTGCTCTTCCCTGGATATATCCCTAGATTTCATATCTGAAGGACTTTTTGCACCAACTGCTGAGTAGTACTCCCTTGTCCCATAATAGTTGTACAACACCAAAACTTTGGCTGCTCAATAAAGTTGGTAAAAACCGTAGGAGAGTGAGGGCAAAACCTTTAGGTGATTTTTCCCCATCCACCTTAATCTTGGTGGACAGAGCTACCCAATACCTGTGTTGATATTCGGTGAAATAGTTGAAGTGACACGGATACCGCCACACACTACTTTGACTAGCTAGCTATTCTACATGGAAAGGGCAAATGACAGAAATGGAATCGAGTTGGAGTTGGAGGTTTTCTTTTGGGAAGGATACGTTGGTGATTACCAACAACACGAGGATAGTGTAGTTAAAGTCTTGTCTAAATTAGAAGTGCTTAGAAGCTAAAAGTGCTCGTGCTTATACAGTAGCCAACTCAACATATAAGCTTCACCAAACACCCCAGTGTATAATAAATTATTTTGGGTTATAATAGAGGGTTAAAAGTGAGGTTTTGATAATAATTAGTTGAGAAGATGTCAAGAAGCTTGACATAATTTTTAATTTGTAGAAATATCAACCTTGTTCAGGGGGAGGTTTTGTTTTGGAACTAGACCTTAATGTGAAGCAGGTTAGACATGCACCCAGTGGAGGCAGCTATAATAGTGTAACTGTCTTTTGATTTTTAGGAAAAAAGAATGTATAGTATTCTGAAACGAAGATAGTAATGTAGTTGAGTTAAATACTAACAAGATCAACTGGAGGAAAGGATATTCTCCCTAGTGTCATATTTTATTAGTTTCTTGGTGTCCAAGCGTCAATTGCAACATGAGGTATGCTGTTGAGTTTTTGCATGCTGTGATTGCTAATTTTCTCATTTAGGGGTCGTTTGGTTGACAACATGTTATCCTAGGATAATTAATCCTAGGATAATTAATCCTGGGATAAGTTATCCCACCATACATATGGGATAACTTATCCCATCACTAAGGCAAAAATGGTAGTCTTACATTTTATCCTGGGATTATTATAACTTATACCTCACACCAAACGGCCCCTTAAAGAAATGTTCAAAGGATCCATTTTAACTTGAAGTACCTTGAACAGATTGGACAAGTTACATGGTGGGTTATAGTGGCTTAATTACAAGGGACTCTGCTTCCTTAAGTGATTAATGGTCAGACATGTGAAGCGAAATAGGTTGAGGAAAGAACTTGTCTTGCGACTTATCAATCTTTGTGAGGAAAAATACAGTTCCATAGGTATCACCTTTACAAATTAGGTCAAGTTTAAAGGGTAAATTTATTCCTCACCATTAGAAGAGAATGGGTATGGCAATGGCCGGGAGCCAGAACGGATGCTTTCCCCTTGCTAATACCCCGCTCTACCTGACCCTACTTTGCCCCGACACAATATGCTTATCTCTTCTTTCTCATTAATTTTAGTCCTTTTTCATCATTTTCAATTGTTTATTGTATTTTCCAAATTTGGTTTTTTTTATCTCATGTGCCAAATAACTATGTTTCCTCTTTAGATGTTTGTCTTAACATTTGAAGGAAGAACCATCAATTATCTATATGAACAAAAGAATAGAAGACATTAAGAGAATATAGCTGGATACAAATAAATAAATAGGATACCAGAAGCAAACCTTTAAAAATTGAAAAGTTTCAGGTGAACACGGCCTCTTTGCTCCAATTTGGAGATAATGATTTGCTCTTCCACTCTGTTGGGTCACATCTAAGAGTTCGGCCAAGCTTTTACCTATCCCACTTTTCGTTTTCATCCAAAGAGGTAGATATGTAATTTAGGTTTTCCCTCTTTTGTTAGAACAAAGATGGAATACGATGCTTTGCTTAATGATTAATGAGCATGCACATGTATATGTTTGCACCATTCTCTCTTTTATTGTACATGATCCTATTCTTTTTTCGTTCCATTTCAAAAAAAGATTTCACTCAATCAGTAGACCTAATGCCTTCAAATTACATTTCCTTAGAGCAATGTGTGGCCTACTGGTCACTATAGTGGGAGAAGAAACATGAGGTCTTAGGTTCAATCATAGCGGAGGCGAAATCACTAAGTGACTTATCCCATATGCCTAAACCTCGGTTGATAGAGTTGCCTGACATTTATGCCGATGGAGGTAGCAAGTACTCAATGAAATATTGGCCTCCTGAAAACCATATCATAAAAAAGAAGGGTTTTATTTCTCTCATGAAGTTTGTACGTCTATCAAATCTGTAATTTTTCTGCAGAAGAAATATACTAGATAATACAACAACAACATACCCAATGAAATCCCACAAGTGGGGTAGACCTTACCACTACATCATAGAGATAGAGTGGCTGTTTCCGAAATACCCCCATCTAAACAATATCATCCCCAAAAGCAGAAAATACTAGATATGAAACCAAACGATTAGAATGAAAAGCAAGTGATAATTTGTAAAACAATAAAAGTAACAAACTAAATGATGGACAATAATAACACAATATAAAAGGACACGACTACCTCTACTATCCTATTATATCACAAGGCCAGACATTATCCTACTTCTACTAGCCGTCTAACCTTCTACCCTAATGCACGACCTTCACTCCTCTCTATCTAAGGTCATGTCCTTGGTGATATGAAGCTACGCCATATCCTATCTGATCACCTCTCCCCAATACTTTTTCGGTTTACCTCTATCCCTCCGCGTAAACTCCTACATCCAACCTCTCGTACCTCCTAACAGGAGCGTCAACACTTCTTCTCTGCACATGCCCAAACCATCACAGTCTTGCTTCTTTCATTTTGTCCTTCCCCCAAATGATCTCATTCCTAATCTTATCCCCGGGTATGACCACACATCTTTGGATAAAGTTAATTAATTTTGGATTCTTTGGTCTTGTTGAGGTTAAGCTATTTTTCAAATAAAATGTGACCAATAACCAACTCAGAAAACCACTTATTACAAATAAGATTTTGTTGTTGCATCGAAGGAGATAATGTTACTAATCTGGCTGAACTTGGTAAAATGAAATGGTTGAATGATTAAATATTAGATTATTCAGGAATACACATTGAACATTGATATTACGCATTGAATTTCTAAATCTGCACTTTCGTACTCTACCTAGTACCTTTTTGGTAGTGATGTTAATAGAATTATTATTACCTTATTAACTTTTTTTATTGACTTCTTCAACCTGACAACATTAATGAGTTGCTAGTTCAACTGCCCCTCGGAAGATAAGATCTTTAAGTACCATGCAATTGACACCCATTCTATATTTTAGAAACTTTTATCATGATATTATAGGTTTTCCTAAAACACGCTCTTGTAATAATTGACATTACATGTCGATAAGTAGTAAGTTAATCTTCCATTAGTTGAAAATTTCAATTGTAGGAAGCTCATGTACACAATTAATTATAGATATATTATAATTTACGTAGGAATTGGATATATTTGTTTATATGTTAGTAATAGATAATTATATGTTAGTAATAGACAATTACTCCCGGAGCTTTTGCTCTGTGGTAAGAGCGCAAAACGTGATGTGTGGATTAGGCACATGTCAAGAGTTCGGACTCTGCTGCAGAAAAGCTTGATATTCAAGTGGAGAAGAGTAGAGAGACATATCCGTTATCCACTGAGAGCCTCAAATGCCAGCTGCTCCTTTGGAATCTCTTGGTTGTCAAAAGAAGTGATAGCTACTTCTGTCAAACGTAGAGTGTGCTTCTTGTCATAGTAATACACAGAAGTAATTTCCTCTTCTTTTTAGCTTCTTTTATCTTTTAATTGACCTTGAATTGTCGTGTTTTCTGATGAATTGAACTTGCTTGCTGATAGTTTGTCTTTTACTTTTTTGATGCCCCTGAAGAATTCTGCTTCTTCCTTCTTGTGGGGTGCATTTCTATAAAGGCTCCAGTGGTTCATATTTTTTTTAAACTGAAACTATTTTTGTGCATTTTACAAAAGGAACTTTTGTGATATTTAATATGTTGTACTAAATGTGCTTCTGTGACCAACTTGTGTTGTTTAGATTGTGTATTAGCTGATGCCTGCTGTCAAGTAAGATAATAAATTGAATTTCCCTACCTTTCATTTGGTGCTGTTGGAATAAGTCGCTGAGAAGGTCATCTTTGTTGCTTTTACCCATGCATGCGATATTAGCCAGAGATCACACTCCTTTCTTCTCTTTCAAAATTATCACTTTTCCTTGAATTCCTCTTCAACGTCACCTTAGTTAGATGGAGATCATAGTTATGGAATTTGGTCAGTACTACTTATAGCATACCCTTTCAGAGATTATTCTGGTCATGCACCCTTTGAGTTCTACTTCAAGGAATTTATCCACAGCCATTTGTCGTTTGCATAATTGAAATACATAATGTATTTTTTCCAACCTCTTGCCATGGTTACTGGTTCTGAAAATCATTGTTTGTACTGCTGACATCTTTCTTTTGTCAGGAAGCAACCTACAAGGAGAATGATTTTGATTATGGAGATATCAGCTTACAGCTTTCAGTCAAAGCAGCTTACTGCCTAAGCTTCTGCTGTTTCTGACTACTTGTTTATCTCTTGCAGATGAAGGGTGAGTTTTATCAACTGTTACCCTGTGGACATTCCGTTATCTGGGTGACAGTCTAGACCGCATCACTAGATTCCTAAAACAAGTTGATCCGTTAGCTGTTCTTTCACCAGCTTGTAGATCCTATGTTGTAGATAGCATGGTGTTCAATGACTAGCTAGAAGAATGAAGTGATATAGCTATTTCCTATATATCCGCGCTTTGGAAGGAACCTTTTTAACCTATGCATCTCCTTGCTAGAGCTAACCTGTCACTGATGTTCGTTATTGTAAGAGCTTTCTTAGGTTGTAGAAATAGCTTGTATATATGAAGATCAAACTTGCTTATTCTGTACAGAAGCTTGTATTGATATCGTGTTTACCGGATAACTGTAGTTAAGTTCAAATGCTTTTGCTAGACAAAGAGGGAAGAACCTAGTATGTGGTCCAAGTTAGGAATGCTGGGCCTTTTGAAAGGATCAAAATGGCACAGGAAATATGTTACTGCCAAATTTCCCTCTGGATATGGCAATGCAAATTTTATTCAAATTATTGAATTCAGCCTTTTCTTTTTCATTGTGCTGTTTACCTTACTGAACACTAAATAAACTCATATTGCTTGGCTTAGTCAAGTTTTTTCAGTAACTTGAGCTGTGATGCTTTCAGTGTCAGTTGTTTTTTAATACTAGGAGATTCTCAGTTATTTGGTTGTATCTTTGCTCTTTCCCTTGTAAATGTTACTACTATTCATGCACTTGCTTTACATTATTGAATCACCATCTAGTGGTGAACATATTCCAGAATTTAACAACTATTTATCTAGTATAACCTTGCAAGTGGATTTTGTTCGAGTTTAGGGTATACACAAATCGTATTTCTACTTTTATAGGATAGAAAGGTTGTCTGGTATCACGAACTTTAGATTCTCATTTTTTTTTTTAAAGTCGATGCTTAGTCAGACATCATCACATAAATCGCGCATAAGCTAACTTTTGAGAGTTAATTTGTGCAACTATTTGGTGGTGTGGCACTGTTGATTGGACAGTGACAAGGAAGCCAACTGGACAATGATGCTGACTTGACAGTCAATGCTGATGTTTCAACTTATTGAACAAATATAAAAACCCTTGATTTGAAAGATCATCATCAATTGACAGAGACTAATGAATATTGCCTGTTTTTGCCAAGTTTTTGGAAATACTTGTCTTATAGAAAAAGTTTGTATTTGATGTGTTTGGTCAAAAAAGAAAACAATGTGTTACTGAGCAGCAGCACATAGACAAACTTTCTTCTGTTGTGTAAACACTACATCAGTCTGCTGCTTTTAAGAGAAGATTCAGTTTTGCCAAGTTAAGATAAATATATCAAACTTGTATTCTGTTGGTAAAGGCAAAAAGATATAGCAAGAACTGAGAAAGCAGCAGTTAGTATATTGTATGGAGAGCAAAAAAATTTTGCTATGGCACAGAAAAACTTACATGTTATATGGCATAAAATTGTCTTTAGTGCACCAGAATCTGGATAATAGACATATCCGTTAATAGTATAAACATATACAACTGATATAACGAGCTGTATCGGTCAAATGGCCCCATGTTTTCAAACCCCCCTCAAAAAGATTTAGGACTGTCAGATGGTGGTTCCATTCTTTTCAAGTTCGCGTTGCCTGGCTCTTTCCATCTTTCGCTTACGCCATTCCTCCACAACTGTACAGAATTTTCATTATTGAAGGGAATGAGTTTAACGAAAAATTGTGCAAAATCATGCTTTAACTGTTGCATTGCATTTGATCCTAGAAAAAAGAAAGGAATTCTGAAGCAAATTGTGCCTCACCCTCTCTTGAAGTTCCAAACAGTAAGACTTGTTAACGTCTAATGGTTTTGAAATGCAAGAAGAGTACTTTCTAGCCATAGATCTCGACATATACAATTAAAGGAGCAGTATCTCACAGGTAAATTCCACTGTGACAGCAGAAAACACCGGCAAGAAGCAGATGAGAAAATCTGTACCACAGACGCATTGCTAGCTCAGAATTCTATTTGCCATTCAAAAATGACAAGAGCTTTCAAGTCCATTTCATGTGGACCATGTTTGTTTATCATAACTATTTGTTCTCATTAGCACTTTGGATGACTCATGCATGGAAGGAGAATAGACAAGGTAGGAGAAGCCCCTGAAAACCCTCGTGAGGTTGTACCATATGCTCCAAAAGCACATGTAACTAGTAACAGATGCACACAAAAAAGTCCTCATGGATTCCCCTGATCTAAGATGCTTATTGTGACTAGTTGATACCCATTTTCCCGAGTCATTATGAAAATTAACAGGAGCTAACATCAGCGACAGAATGCAGTCCTAGCACTTCAGACTTTTTACACTCAATTGCAGCGGATTAACTACAATCTAGGTTTAACTTTGCTACATCAATGCTGCATCTCAGACTATGTATGTACTAATGAACAGGATAACCAAACATATTTTTCTGATTTCTGTAAATATAATTCATGCTGCACGATAAGGATGGCATATACTGTTTACACCTACGAGAAGGAGCGGAAACATATAGCAGAGAAAGAGAATGTCTTACTGAAATTTTTAAAAAGAAGGATAAATGCAAGTGAACTCAATGCTGTAGTTTTACTGGGAACAGCGTTTTCTGTTGAAGATCATTCAGGGTTTGTATTGATTTAATTTGATAACTGTGATTTCACCTAGATTAGGAGATGTAAATTTGCAAAAGAATCTAATATACCAAAGCAATAATCTATGTACTTAGTATAAATGCCCAATCAAAGTTGAAGGAATAATCACACTTAACAATTCAATCAACCTTCTTTCGTTACTCTTCCTAGTGCCATTTTAGGATACAGGATAAGACAAACTACTAATTCCTATATCAAAATTCAGACCTCTTCTCCAAGTCTATTTGCATCGCTCTTACTCCTACTAACACCGATGATAAGTCTACCATATTCTCTGGGTCTAATCTACTTCTGGACACCGTCATCTAGCACAGAAGTAGAATATCAAGCTTTGATCCTACTATACGTGACCTCATCTGATAAAAAGTACTTCTCCAAGTGTTAATGTGCTTAGCATTGAGTTAAAACAAATAAAATTGATGTGTTCCTACTGACAATTAAGTTGTCCTTCATATAGCCTCAATTCATTGACCGAATTCAGAAGGAAACAAATGAACTGTCAATTCAAGGAAGTCAGATGACTGATATATTGATAATTGTGCTTCTTAGAAGATACACAACAGACTGAAGCTTGCTATGCTTTTTAATTCAGCACAAATTTTCTTTTACTGAAAATCCAAGAGTTGCAGAAGACATTGTTGATGGACTCACCATGTCGCAAAGCATTATAGAGGTCTTTTTGTGTCTATAGATAAGAGAAGAGTGTCCATAGGGTTGTTGATAATATACCTTTAACGCTGCCTGAATCTGAATATGACCGATAATTGTTCAATCTAGATATGAGGTCTACTGCAGCAGTCTGCTTTGCATCCTTCTGTTGGACAGGAACTGGTTCAACATGCCCTTCTTTCTGAATTTCCTTCACCTATCATGACGTAAGATTTAATGTTCTTCAAAAGTCACACAGAATACAGAACAAAACATCAACATCCTAATTCAGCTACAACTGAACAAGGAAAAAGGAGGCACCTACTCTTTTAATTAGGTCCACAGGTAACATAGCAAGGCGAATCTCTTCTGCTTCCTTGATATACCTGTCAACTGCAAATCAAACAGCAAGATGCCATATTAGTCATTTTCTTACCAAATTGGATTAGGTAATCTTGCATCAGTTATTGGACACAAAAACAAATATCCTAGATCAGATTTTTAAGAGAAAATGACTTCTACACCTCCACTTTTTATTTTGGTACATGGGATGGACCGGAAAGTCCTCCACTTTTTTATGGCTTTTACCATCAAGCCACCCTACCGGGGAGCAACTGAACGTCTTACCTCATTGCTAGCTCTAGCACACAAGTACACCATATCATGCTCATTCATACATTACAATATGTCCTATTATTCATGTTGCAGGGTACAACTACTCCTGCCTTAAAAGTGGATCAATTTTGTTTCCATCGAACCACAAGATGGTGCAAGCACAAAAGCAATGCAACTTTTGACTAGGCTTACCAAGTAATCACCCAATTTGACCTCCAAAAGGAAACAACCTCCCTACTTCTGTGAGGTAATGGTAAGGTCTACCCTCTCAGACGCCACTTGTGGGATTTCACTAGGTATGTTGTTGCTGTTGTTTGACCTCCAAAAGGACAGACAAAATTAGGATCACCTCTAGGGATACTTCCAAAAGCTTTTGCAGAAACTCAAATAGGGTTATATGGCAACTTACAAGAAGGCTTATTTTGTGCTATTTAAGCAAGAAATCTCACTAAATAGTATACACTAGAGGGAATACAAAAGAAAGCCAGTAACTTCATAATCTCAAATACTCTCAATCATGCTTCCCCTTTCTGAATTTCCAAGTTCCACACCCAATTGAACACAAAAAATGGTTCCACAGTGAAACTTTAGATCAGCAAATGCAGCAATTCCTCAGATCAAAGTAATCATTTTTACATTTCTTGGTCAAATAACAAAACCTCTATCTTATATGAACTTTCTCAAAATTTATGTTTTCTGTTGCTACCCAAAGCACAAACCCAGAAAAAATCAAACAGAAAGAAACAAAATTTACAGATTAAGAACCCCACGAACCTAAAACAGAAGCAACTGTAAAGGGGCAAAAACCAAGAAAAGAAGGGAACCTGAAGATGGTGTGGCGGAAGATGAAGAAGAAGAGAAGAAGCTGTGAAGTAGAAAAAGTGCAGCAATCATGTTGAAGAAAGTGACAATAATTGTAGCATTCTTGAACGACCACCTTAACCTCCATCGATGTTGTATATGAACCACCTCCATTTTCAATCCCAGCTGAAAAAGGAAGGTTCTTGATACAGCAATGGTGTTTTCTTAATGGAAGGTTCTATAAATTGGAAACTACTCATTTAGGATCTTAGCTTTTTGAACAAAAATTAGAGAAAATGAAATAAAATGGTTTTTGAGTCTAATTAATATCCATAAGACCATAATTCAATACAAAATACTCCCTCCTTCTCATATTAACTAAATTTATAAAATAATTTACACATATTAAGAAAAATATTTAAAGACAATTTTTATACCATACTTTCCACTATTACCCTTTATAAAATCATAAATATATAGTGTAATTTATTTTCTAGAAAATATAAAAGTTCAATAAATGAAAGGACAAATATGAAAATAGTTTCAAACATTCATCTTGAACTTTGAAAAATTCAACTATTTTGAACTTTGAAAAAAGCCTCAAAAATTCAATTAATTTAAGACGGAGAGAGTACTTGGTTTATTTATTTATTTAATTAATTTTAACTTGACCTCTGGCCTGGAGTTAGGGTAGTCCAATAGAATTCGTCGTATCTTTTTATGTTATGTTATTTTTTATTGATAATACTTATTATTTTTATATTATCATTTGGTTTTTATTTTAGTCGATTTTTTCTACTTTTCTTTTTCTCTTTTTCATATCTAATTTTTTCTATTTTTTGGACTTAATATTTTTAAAACGAGAATCTTTCAAAAATAACATCTTTTACTTTTGGTTATTTTCCTCCAACTCTGCTCTTTAAACTGTCTGCGCTTCTTTCAATTGTGAAGTAGCAGTTAGTCAATGTAACTTTCGACGCTCATCATAGGTCATTCGGAAACAGTCGCGCTATATTTTTAAACATAGGGGTCAGGCTGCGTACATCCGATCCCCCACCCCGCAATGGGCGGTAGCCTTTGAGGCATTGGTGTAATGTTATTGTTGTTATTACGAGATAAAGCTAGTATACAAAGTTAGCTTAATATATAAAAATAAAATTATTAAATAATGAGTAAAGTTAAAATATAAAAAAGTTTATTTTAGGGATTTTAGCTCGATCGGTGCACAGCTTAGTGGAGAAGAGTGAGGGAAACTAGGGTTTGGCCATGGCTTCACGAGGGCTGCTGTCTAGGGCAAGTAGGATCAAGACGAAGCTACAATCGGCACTTGAACCAATCTTAATTGAGGTAGAAGACGTCTCTTACCAGCATGCCGGTCATGCCGCCGTCAGGGAAACCGGAGCAAATGAGACACATTTCAATCTCAAAATTGTCTCCAGTAAATTTGATGGACAAAACCTTGTTAGACGACACCGTATGGTGTACGATCTCTTGTCTGATGAACTCCAGTCTGGTTTACATGCTCTTTCTATTGTCGCAAAGACACCTAAAGAAAATGGCATGTAATTGTTTCATTTGAGTAGATTTTGTTGAACTAAGTAACATTTGTAGTACGATTGAAATAATTATTCTAAGTGTGGGGATTATAATTACTACTATCTTGCTCTTCGATTTTAGAATTATTTGATGTTATTGCTATTTGTTCTCTTCTTAATTGTTTTCAGCATGATCTCTTTGCTAGTGTAGTTGTTTTACATGTTTGGCTTTTGCTGTGCTTTACCTGAGCTGAGGGTCTTTCGGAAACGAGTTTTCTATCTTTACAAGATAGGACTAAAGTTGCATAGATACCACTCTCTCTGAACCCGTTTGTGGGATTACATATTGTGTTTATTGTTATAGTTCCTTTCGTGTAAGCTATGCATTGCTTTCTGTATTTGTTGCTATGTTTTTCTTCACTCTTTTCTTCTTATTATTTGGATTTGCTGCACTTGAGGCAAGGGTCTTTCGGAAACAACTTCTCTACCTCCACGAGGTAGGATAAGGTCAGCTTACACACTACCTTGCGCAAACTCCACTTGTGGGATTTCATTGAGTATGTTTGTTGTTGTAGGAGATATGGGTGATTCATGAGTTTTGCCATCTATTTGTTCTGTTCAACAAAAGTCTGTGATTTCTCTTGTTAATGCTCTGCCTCTCTTGATTTTGCTGTCAAGTAGAGAAGTCTTGTTGTTTACCATAACCAGATTTTAAAGTTAGCAAAGTTAGGATGATATGATTGAAAAGATTATTAGCCAATGGAGCTATTCAAAAATCTTTATTCCTGTCATGTTTCGATACTAATGTAGGATGCTTTAAGAGAGCTGTGTTATTCAGCAAAACCATGGCTATCTACTTAAGAAAAACAGTCTTTCAAATTTGAATTTATGCTGTCTTCCCAGTTCCTTCTTGTCTTGAGCGTCTGCTGCTGATCGGTTTCGTTATGGTATGTTTTTTTCTGATTACTATCAGTGTAATTTAGTCTGTGAGTAAATTATTTACCTCTTTTTACAAGGTTATTAATTAATCTTTATCTAGAGATTTACCTTATAAGTGACTTGATCGTCGATCGTGTACGTTTTTACAATGTCAGTACATTGAACTTAAATCCTGTTTGTTTCCATGTTTCTAGTGTAATTCTTCTCTTACTAATGTTGAGTTTTGCTTGATCATTTCTTTAGTCTCTGAATTTGTTCTTTTATTCTTCCCTTTGGAATGGAGTAGTCTTTAATTTGTAAGATATTCAGATGGAGGTCTTCCCTTCTTATGAGTTTGTCTCTTTATATTGATGGTAAAATATCAAATATACATATTCTTGCTCTTGGATTTTTTCTGTCATTTTTGTTGATTCATTCGAGGATAGAACAAGAAAGGATTTTCCCAAAAAAGCAAATTCAGAGGCTTATAAGACAGTGTAAAGTGAATATGTGCTCTTCATGGAAATAAGAAGTGTGAAGTGAATATGCTGATTAAAAAAATTTACTTCTACATATATTCTGACCCTACTGTGTCTGATCATACTCCAACTACTGATCATTGCCTTGGTAAGTTATTGCCTCACCAATAGTTAATCAGACGGCCTCGGCAGATTCCTCCTTTTGCTCTGTCCACAGGTATTACAAGTATGATCACCTACTATGGAGAAGAGACTGTTCCCCGCCATGGGAATCGTCAAGTTTGCCAGGTTCCATATGGTGGAAACAGGACTTAAGGCGAACCGTATGGCGGCTGGAAAGAAAGACGCAGCAAGGTTACTGTTTGAGCTGCCCAAATTCCGCGGATTGTGCACCTTTGAGCTGGATGGTAAATGGCTAGTCATCAGTTAGAAAGGAACCCCAATTATCTCTGCTTCTGCTTGGAAGTTCCAATAATACTGAAGAATAAAAGGGTTCCTTCAGCTTAAGTTTTTGTTTTAACATTTTGATGGAGTGAAGTATTGTAGCTGGTTGAACCCCTTATGTGTTTACTTTATTATATTTTGTGAAATTCTATGAAACCCCTTATCTCTTTTTTATTTGAATGACTTAGAAGAGCATTAGGCCACAATTCTTGTAGTATGAAATGAGAAACTACAAGTTTAATGTTTATATCTAATAATCTCCACTCCTAACATACAAGTAGGGTGTTCATGGGTCGGTTATTGGTTAAGATCAAAATCAAACCAATTTAATTCGATTTTTAAATTTTTAAAATTAAATCAACTCAATTATAATATATATTTATCAGTTTGGTTGTTATCGGTTTTGGTTCGGTTATTCGGGTATTAATTATACATAAAAGTAAAAGTAATGATATATTTAAAATGGAGAAAAAGCGGTATCAATCTATTCAAAATGAAAAATAGTTAGAACGATTGATATTATAAAGCTTTCAATCACTAAATTTACTATGAAAAAGTTTTAAAATTTATCATTTTGGCCTAGAAGAAAAAACTAGTGACGTTTCTAGTCCTTTCAAGAATTGTTATATACATTCATATACATGAAATTAATAAGATAAATGTTCTCGTTTTGAGCATTTATACTTTCATAATAGATTAAAAAATGAAAATTATTTTTATAAATAATTTATTAGGTATGTATAGTTATAATATATATGAATATAATTTTATCTGTTTGGTTCGATTATTTCTTCGTTTTTTCCGAACAAATCCGAACCCAAACCAAAGACTATCGATTTTTATAAAACTAAAACCAAACCAAACCAAAACCAAAATAAAATCGATTTGTTTAATCGATTTGGTTCGATTTTTCGATTTGGATCGATTTTCATCCAAACCGTGAACACCCCTATCGATACAAGACATGATTAAAAGATGCACATTTATAATGATCGTCCAAGGATATGAAGTTTGTGGATTCGCAATGACAAACTCGACTTAACAAATAACTTGAATGCTTTTTCTCTGTCACTGTATGAAACGCCAAACTTTGAATGGTTAACTAACATAATCAATTATTTATACATGCAATGGTAAGGTGTACGCAAAAACATCGATTGAAAAAACGTGGTTGGCAGGATTCGAACCAGCGCGAGCAGAGTCCATATGATTTCTAGTCATGCCCAATAACCACTCCGGCATGACTACTTGATGTTCAACAATATATTAGTCCACATATATTAGCGAGTTGTCAAGAAAATGACTGATTTTTGATTTCCCTTTATCTTCATCAATTCTCCTTCGAGTGTTGGAACTTCTTCAGTCCTCCAATTCTTCTATGCTCATGGAAGCTGCCACTTGGACTTAAATTTTTCCTCTACTTCTCACTACAGTTCAAAGAAAACCAATTCTTGCAACATTTCCTTTAATGTCTCGCAGCTTTTTGGAGTAAAATCTTGGCCCCTCTTCTAAAGTATCGTGTATGAAACTCCCAGCAGTGGCTGAATCTTTTTGGTCCCAAGATAAATCCTGGGTATTCTCTATTTTCAGTTTTCTCTATCAATTTCAGCTTAAAGTTGCAATCTTTACACACTTCAAGGCATTTTCTTGAATAAAAGAAGGTTTATGAACCATGTGTTTGATGATTTGCAGGCATAATTTAGTGTGTTTCTTCTGGTTGTAAGATGGCATTGACATTTCTTAGAGGGATACAGCTTAACCCATCTATGTTATACCCATCTTCATATTTTGCAAGAAAACATGGTGTTTTGTATTGTTGTATGAGAAGTGCACAGACACAAACTGCAACTCAAGAAAAGGAACAGACTAAGTTGAAAGTTTCCACACAAAGCCAACCCAAACCAGTTGATAAGTTTCTGAAGGATTATGAGGCAGTTATAGGCATAGAAACCCATGTTCAACTTTCTACTCTTACTAAAGCCTTTTGTAGTTGCCCTTATAACTATGGTTCTCCACCAAATACCAGTGTTTGCCCTGTTTGTATGGGTTTGCCTGGTGCATTGCCGGTGTTGAACTCAAAGGTGATAGAGTGTGCAGTAAGAGTTGGCCTTGCACTTAACTGTACACTGTCTATGAATTCCAAGTTTGATAGAAAACAGTACTTCTATCCTGATCTTCCGAAAGGGTATCAAATATCACAGTTTTATATTCCAATTGCGAGTGGAGGTTATCTTGATGTGGATCTTCCACTCGAGTATGGCGGTGGCCATAGAAAGTTTGGCATTACCAGGGTGCATATGGAAGAAGATGCTGGGAAGCTGCTTCATACCGACGGTGGGAGCTACTCACAGGAAAGCACTCCTTCACATTTAAACCTTCACGTGCTCGTCATTTTTTTTTTTCCTTTCTATTTTCTAACTATTCGTTTCAGATAGCATATTTTTGTATTCATCAGATGCATCACATTGTAATGTTATGGCTATTGATGTTTGTATCAATTTGGGGTAATTTACTTTGTATATGTGCATGAATGCAGTTATTTCATCTAACATACTTGTTGCTTCTGTTGATAAAGTATTCCTTATCGTTTTAAAATTCACTATGAATTTTAGGCAGCTGTTTATTTGTTTGGTTCTCTGATACAGGTTGACTTAAATAGGGCTGGAGTCCCATTATTAGAAATTGTTTCTGAACCAGATATGAGAACTGGTATTGAAGCTGCAGAATATGCTGCAGAATTGCAAAGGTTGGTCAGGTATTTGGGAGTGAGTAATGGGAATATGCAAGAAGGATCACTTCGCTGTGACGTCAATATTTCAATTCGTCCTATCGGACAATTAGAGTTTGGTACAAAGGTTTGCTTGATGTACTTTCCATCTCTGTTGCTTTCCCTTATGCATAGGAGATACTAATTTATAGCTAGATGATTCAGGCTTAAAGATTCCAAATTGTAGTTTGCTTTCCTTTGTGGATGTTTTTCTGTCTTATCTTGTTCTGCCATTCTTCTGGATGGATGGTTCGATAACTTTTGTGTTTTAAGTGATACATTGGCTTTGCTTCCATTGTTCATCTATGCACTACAAAGAATGGTTCCTATAATCAGGTTAATGGACAACTTAGTTTAGCAGCAGGTGTATGTCCAGTTTGGCCAGTTATGAAATTCTGGCTTTAGCCTTAAACTTAGTAAGGGACTCTACTTCTCATTTGAATGTGAAGTGTCATGTATGGTAGGTCATGGAGGAGTCTATATTTGCATGCCAAGTTTTATGAGCCCAGTATTTTATATTCGGATGAACATAATTTCAGCTTCATTTGGTGGAAACCACTTTCGTTTGACAAACTTGAAACTGGAAACATGTTTAGCATGCAAATTTTGATTGTTTTTTAATTCCTCAAACTACATATTAAATGCCATTCAAAACTTTAAGTAAATGGCTAGATGTCCTTGTATTTGTCGCTAGAGCGACCATGATTTTCCCAATTTTGCAACTTTCATATCAATTACATTGATTCTTCTCCATTATGGATCAAGTTTCTACTTCATCTGGTGTTAATCTCTATTATTGCTCTTCTATGTTCAGGAAATTCTGCATACTGTTAAGTCCGCATTCTATATAATGAACTGATATATTTTATCTTGCGTCAGGTTGAAATTAAAAACTTGAACTCCTTCTCATCGATGAGTAGGGCCATTGATTATGAAATTTCAAGACAGGCGCTACTGCATAACCAAGGTCAGATTGATCAAATTGTACAGGAAACTCGTCTATGGGAGGAAGGTGCTCAGGTATGCAACTGTATTTTTTAATATTACTGCTGTGTCAGACTAGTTTACTCAAGTCTTTCCATGGAGAACTTATATGCTTAACTTTCTCATACATCTAGAGAACAGTAACCATGCGAAAAAAGGAAGGACTTGCTGACTATCGTTATTTCCCTGAACCTGATCTTCCTGGAGTTACTCTCACCAAGGAGTATGTGGACAGTATCCGTGAGTCATTGCCTGAACTTCCAGAAGATAAGCGTCGGAGGTATGAGAAAATGGGCCTAAGCATGCAAGATGTCCTGTTTCTTGCCAATGACAACAATGTAAGTGCTTCTCTTTGTCAGGTTCTGCTTATACTGCCTTATTGGCATGTGGACACTCCAGTACTAAAATCTCTAGCTGATGTTATTTTTTAAGGGTTTAACCTGTGCATGAAGTGCTTCCTGTTGGAAATTCAATATGATGCTTTAAATCCTTAAGAAGCTAAAGGACATTATTTGACTTTTAGATATGCATAAGTTCATTTAGCTGTATGTCCCTTCGAAATATCTACCTTCCCTTCTCCCTCCTCCCTTCTCTTACAATGCCCCAAAGAGACCAAAGTTGGGGGTGGGTGGGGGTTGGGGTGGTGAGGGAAGGATGATGTTGTTCAAGAACACTGCCATCCATGGACTTTATGGTTTAACATGGATGGATTTCCCTATTAAGTTTGTTTCAAAGGAGTCCTAAAGTATGACATGCCTTCGTCATTCTGTTATTAAAATTTCTGGACTGTTGACCTGCAAAATCAGGTCTTTTCCAGCTTTTCCCATTATTTCTTCATAGAAATATCCAGAATCCACTGATAATTGAATGTATCAGATTGCAGATTTTTTTGATACAACAACTGCAGGAGGTGCTGATATAAAGCTTGCTGCCAATTGGATCATGGGAGATATTGCTGCGTACATGAAAAATGAAAAAGTGACTATCAATGAGATTAAACTTACCCCTCAAGAACTGGGGGAGCTCATAGCTTCCATTAGAGATGGGACTATCAGCGGAAAGATTGGGAAGGAGGTATTTACGCTTTAGGTGCTGATATAACTAAATTTTTATGATTGAAAAATCACATCTTATGTTTTTCCTATACATTTTAAAGTAGAACTTTTGTTTTTCTGATCTTCTTCACCATTTAGAATATTTTTGGGTGCTGAGGTTGCGGGTTTGTGCAGTCACAAGTTAACCATCTGTTAGGCTTATGAATTTAATATTTCTTGATTTCTTCTGTGAATCACTGACCTTCAATCGGTTGCAGTCAATGTTTCCTTTGAGAAGCCCGGACTTGATACAACAACAACAACGTAACAAGTGGGTCTGGGCCTCTTCTAGCTCCTTCTATAGTCAACCTCTTGTACCTCCTCATTGGACGCCCTCGTACCTCGTCATTACATGTCAAAACCATCTCACTCTCTTTCCTCATCTTATCCGATGTTTCTTATTGGTGTTGATGGTTTGATTTACAATTTCTTTGAAATAGGATAACTGAAGATGGAACATATATCAAGAATTTAGCATATAGCCATATACCTTCTTCAGACAGTCATGACTGAGAGGCCAATTAAGAGAGTCCCTATGTTAGCAGCAATGTAGTCTCTCAGTAACTTCAGTTTATTGTTATACTGGACTGTGTGACGATCATAAGCTGTTGTTTGAGCATGAGAAATCGGTACTGATCAAGAATCTTTCTGGCATGACTAGTTTGGCATGAACTTTTTTGTTTTATGATACATCTTAGTACGTGCATGGACAGTGCATATAGGAGAGGGAAAGAGTATCAACTTGTTCATGATCAGTAGCATTCTTGAGAAATGCATAAATATATGTTAATGGGTGACTTTCTTCATTGGCTTTACTTTGATCTACTCTGTTCAATTATTATGTTTTTGACTTGTCAGTTGTTACTGAACTTCACAGATTTTATTTGAGCTAATCGCCAAGGGTGGAACTGTCAAGGGACTGATAAAAGAAAAGGATCTGGTTCAGGCAAGTCAGCTTGCAATATTACAAGAACTCTAGTATTTTCCTCTTGTTATAAATAATGATATAGTCAAATGATTTTGTTGTTTATCTTTTAAAAAAAACCAAACAAATAAACTAGCAAGATCATAAACTTCTCACCTATCACCAATGACTATGTTCTCTCATTCTGATGGATAGAGTCGAGCTGTGTGTATATGTTTTTCAATTACACCGCCTCGAATAGGGATTTCTACCCTGAGCTATCTTGTTTGGAAACATCTTGATCTACGTGAACCATGTGTAATTCAGACTGACTGTCTTGTGGTAATGTTTTTTGATGTTAATGTATTTAAAGAAGTGCTGCTTGTTGATTTACAGGAATGACAATTCGAAACCAGTTAAGAACTGAAGCTTATTCATTATTAAAGGAATCTAATGAACTTCTCCATTTTTGAATAAACAGATTGTTGACATTGCAGAGATTGAAAAAATGGTAGATAAGGTGATTGCAGATAGTCCAAAGCAGCTGGAACAATACCGTGGTGGTAAAACTAAACTGCAAGGCTATTTTGCTGGCCAGGTACGTTTTCATTCAGTTTTTGAAGTTTGTTGTTTTCATATCATGCTGGCTATTGATCAATATTTTTCACATTGTTGTGCTGATTACTAGGTGATGAAGGAATCGAAAGGCAAAGCAAATCCAAAACTTCTGAACAAAATCCTCTTGGAAAAATTAAATGCCAAAAGCTGATGTTGGCTCGTACGAGTTACATTTAGTTCTTTCATTTCCTGGTCCATATATGCATCATTAGACATTTGCTTCCTCTCTTATCATATTGCTTATGTTCCATTTGGATGGCGTGATGACTGTTACCATCCTTGCAATGTGATTTCAGCGATTCGCTACTGATGAAGCAGTGATGTTAACCAGTGATAATCTTGGTATCTCCAACATGTGGAAGCACCCCATAAGAGCTGTCAGATGATTTGCAAATCATGAGGAGGAGGACAAAGTTACCAGAGTTAGGATAGGCCATAAGATTATTCTGGACTAGTTCTTAATAAGTACAAGATGGTATAATTTTGGACTACAAAGTTCTGATTTATGTACTAGCAACAGGGGAGAATAAGCTACTTGTCAATGCAATTGCAGCTGATACTTTCTTCCTTAAAAGTGTAACTAAAGCATGCATCTCACTGTGGATTCATGAAGCTAGAATTTGCATGTTGTGGTTCTTGCCTGAAGGACTGATTTTTCAAAATAGGAAGAATATAGTAGGTTGTGAAAAACTTGATATTTTTTTGACGGTCTTCTGGAAACCTCTCTATCTCTATGAGGTAGTGGTAAGGTCTGCGTATATTCACCCTCCCTAGATCCTACTTGTGGAATTTCATTGGATATATTGTTGTTGTATAGTACGTTCGTGAAAAATTATCTAATATGAATAAAAAGTTAAATACCATATGATATTCCTTAGTTTTGATCCTTCAAATAAACTATTAAATGTGTGTGTGTGAAAAATTGTTACCCTTTCAACTTGAGAGGCTGACATTCATTTGGTCTTTCTAGTGGTTTTTGCAAACAACAAAAAAGGGAATTAAGTTTAGGAATCACAACTTTATTATAGAAAAAAAAAACTACCCTTTTGACTGATATACATAGATATCATATATATACACCATAAGCCTAAAAAGATGGCAGCCTCATATTCTTGTTTTCTTTCTTATTTAACGTTCCACTGCCATTCCCACAAGCGCTGGTTTTATCATTAGGCAGAAAACCAGCGTTTTACGGGTGGTGGTGGGCAGAGACCATATTATGGCAGATGGGAAGAACTCAACTCGAAAAATAATGGTGGTGGCTGATCCAACTCGTGAATCAGCCTCCGCCCTTCAATACGCCCTCTCTCATGCAGTCGCGGAGAATGACACGTTGATTCTTCTGCATGTAGGCAACCCTAATGCATGGAGGAATATTCTTGGTGCCTTGATCAAGAAGCCATCTCCAAACTCGTCCACTTCCACGTCCCCATCCGAAGGAAGAGGTGTAAATGGTAGTCCATTTGCTACTTTCTTTAGAAAGTCATTGCCAACGGAAGACGGTGTCAAAGGGTGCAATGGAAAGGGATACATGGATTTTCTTGGGACAATGAAACATGCATGTGAAGTTGCAAAACCTAAGATTACAGTTTGGACAGAGACGGTGGAAATGGATGGCAATGCAAAGGAAAAGGCTTCTGTCATACTTGCTAAATCTGCATCTCTTGGCATTGATACTCTTGTTATAGGTCAAAGGAGGAGTCTTTCTAACGTCATACTTCGGTGAGTTTATATTCTTTTTTCATATTATCTAAATTCAAAATGATGTCCGAGTTAGGCGAGTTTAAATTCTGGCCTAGGAGCATGCTAAGTGGAGAAAGGTAGAGGGACGGAATCATATGATCCACCCTCTTTTCCAAGGAAACATCTGAACTACCTGCTACAAAACTACAGAGCAGGGGTAAATTACATATTTTCGAGTGTGATCATATAACTAAAAGTCCGAAAATGACAGCAGCCAGAGATTTATCAACAACAGAACGAAGAACGGAACTTTACACACCCCCTTTACCTCCCTTCTCTTTTTTGCATTTGTGTGGGCAGGTCTAGAAGAAGTGTTTCACTAAGAGAGCCGGATATGGCAGATTATTTGATTGACAACAGCAAATGTACCTGTGTTGCAGTTCAGAAGAAGGGCCAAACAGCAGGATATCTTCTCAACACCAAAACTCATAGAAATTTCTGGCTCTTAGCATAATCATAACTTTACATGTATAAAATAGTTTCTTCATCTTCCTTCTTCAGGTTCTAAAATGGCTTGCACTCTATATATACTTCTCTATGTTATTTGGTTTATCTACAAAAGAGTTGCTGTTGTCAATTTTGTGGATATAAAATAGGAATAGATGTCATTTCATTCTGCTACAGTCATTGGGAAAGCTTAATGTAATGCCAAAGTGCAGGAACACAAACAATATTGTACATGCATTCTCTGAAAGTTACTGGACATATACTCTTTATCTGTGTCTACAACACCAAGATAGAAAACGATACAACTGGTGTGGGAGCAAAGCAAGCTGTAAATGAAGGAAACAAAAGACTATGGTTTCTAGTAATGCTGTAAATGAGATATGGAGCTTCATAGCTTTTTGTTTCAACCACCCCACCCTCAGGAGGATTAATAGTGTTCCCACTTACTCTCCAGTGTGACTCGAACCTTTGTGGAGATATAGATGAAATTGAATGTAATGAAGAAAATGTACAAAAGGTATAGAGAATTTAAAGTTCATCATGCATTGCTTGTTCTAAGGGTACATTTAACTCGGGAACAACAGGATTCATCTGAATCTGAGCAACATTTGCACCTTGTCTACCAGCTTCAGCTATTATCTCCACCTGTCCGGCTGTTCCGGACTTCACAGCTTGAATGAGCTTACGCTGCAATTTGAGTATCCCCATCCGCTTTGAAACCACATACAGCACAACCAAGGAGAAAATAATAAATCCAACCACCAATATCACCCTGTTCACAGATTGCGTTAGTGTTTGCAGTAATGGTTAGTTACACTTCCAAATAACGTAATGAACCAGCAGGGAAAGTATGATTCAGCAAAATTGCTATGCACTATAAACTCTGCAGTAGAGTTGCAAAGAAAAAGTCAATGTTATTTTACAAAGTATTGTCACATGGTACCTGTCCAGAATGTCCTGCCGTTGCATTGTGGACAGAAGGTTCCGAGTTCGCGAAAGCAAGGAGCGGTGGCCCTTGTATTCACTCTCGGCTTTCATTAATACGCCTGTTGATTCATCTGCAGTATCCAGAACATGTACATTGTCATCTAGCCTCAGCTTACATACTTTTCACATTTAGGATATGAAGAATGACATCCAAAAGTCATGGAAGCAGTTATCATCACAAAAAGAATTGGATAATAAAGCCCACGTTGTTGTCATCTTATGAGAGCTGTATCTCTTGAATACATCATTGCCTCGTCAAATTAACCAAACTGTTTCATGCACGATGTACCAAATTGAATATGTAGACTCATCAAGTCATGTAATGAATAACATCAATGTATTACTGGTCATATTTTTCCTTCCAACCATTAATTAAGGCTTTAGGCTGCTGATAGTGTTTATCTATAGGGTTAGTTTTACAATAAGGTAAACATATTTAACTGCACTTGATCTAGTAGATAACCAGGGTGCTTAGTCCAAAAACACAAGGCGTAACTCTTTCTTTTATAAATATATGGAAAGATGCTAATCTGTAAGTTGAGCTTTGACCAACAAAAAGGGCATATATTGGAAATTGAGGTTTACAATATTTTATTTTCCACTACTTCAGATGCATAATCAAAAGTAGCGGAAGTAAAATTTATTCAAAAGCAAACAAGATACTTTTCAAACTGGACTTTTTTTCAAAAATTCCATTCTATAGAATGTTTGATACACTTCATAACATGTGTCAAGAAGCGATCATATCATTTATTTTGTATGGTATTTTTTTCTTTTGAAATTATCATTTATTTTGTGTGGTATTAAGAATTGCATTGTTTGACACATCTTTTGTTATAACACCATTCTTTAAAGAAATATCTCATATCCCCTTGAAGAGAAGAAGAGGAAAGTGGAAAATTTTAGAAGTAAAGACAACAACCTTTCATTTCAATATGCTTGTCCTTAGAGTAACAACAACAGAATAAATTGCAAAAGAAATAGAGAAGACAAGAAAAACATCATCTGGATGAAACAACATAAAATAAACTGATAATAAAGACATATCATGACAAGAGTGAATGTCATTCATAATCATGGAAAGGTACTTACCAACTGTCATTAGAGTGCTTGCACTTCTTTCAACCTCCTGTAAACATATTACAAACGACAAGAGAAGAAGCAGTGTTATGCAAATAAAAAGCTCATACATAAATACATCAGGAAAAAAAAAAAAACGAATATCTTAAGCCAAGCAAATGAAAATAGAAGAAAGATGGTAATTACCTGAACCATAAGTTGGCGAGTGCGGCGCAGGCTCTCCGTGATGCTTTCAGCTGCAGATGTCATTCCAGCTTTTGTCCTGGCAAAAGAAACATTGTGATACTTCTGCCCTCAAAAACACAGACAGATGACTTTTAAAGTGGATAAAACCATGGTAACATAAAGACTTAAAGGGTATCACATACTGTAGATTTCGTCTGCGAACTGTAGATTCTTCCCCACCTCCCAACAGAAGCTCCCTCTGACATCATACAAAGGCAGATTTTAGTATGACACATTTTCCAAATATTGGTCCCAAAGAGGATAAATTGCTGGTAAAAGATTTCCATAGTTCAAAATCATCAAGGCATATTCAGCATGATATATATAAGCCACAATAAAAGATAAAATGCAGGATGTTGACAAGTTAATGATTCTGACATGCTAAATGGTACTTATCTTCTATACAAATAAACAAACTACCTCTTCTTGAGCAGCTTTCCTCATGTTTGCCTTTGCTTGTAAATTAGCATTTCTTAAACTCAACCTCAAGCTGCAACATACATTTAAAAGATCATAAAGGGAGATGAAAGAATATAGTACTAACTAACTTCATACACATGAATACACACAAAGTGAACTTTTATTGTTATCCAATATATGGATCCTTTAATTCTACTATTGTGTTCTTAACTTAATCCACAATGATTCTAGGAGGGTTATGTGTAAAAACACATTTTCCCTCCATATTGTCACACTTCCGAACTGGTACATTCAGAGACCGACGTGATAAACAGACAAACCATTCGGACGACCTTCTCTTATCTTATGCTCTACGTGTGGTAATTGCGTACTTTGTTTTGATATGAAAGCTTCTTGTCTTGTCCCCTCATGCATTGCAGCACATCTATTTTAGTATTCACATTTTTGACCAAGTGTAATTTTATTGATCATGAGAAAATTTCCCCTCTACAAGAGGTATACCAACATGTAGAGAACTCTACATAAAGATATATTTACAGTTGAAACTACAGCAATTTGAAAAATGTCATCCTTCCGGATATCAATTCATCCATTATTAGGTTAACTACAAGCCAATTTGGTTTAGAAGTCAACCAGACAAACAAAAACCATATTTTGTCAAGGTCCATACTGTATTACCAAGTAAGAGAAACCAAAACACAAGACAAATCTTAATCTTTCCTATTCTGAACCAAAATCTCTAACTTCCTCACATTACTCTTCTATAAAGTATGGGAATGAAACAAGCGCAAAAAGCAAAGAATACAGCTGAACAAACTAGTTCAGTATGGAGAATTCTCTAATTGATCATCTGAAAGCCAATGGCGGAGACAGTATTATCACCAAGGGGGTTCAAAATGTGAAAAGTAAACACCCAAAGAAGCCAAATGAGATTCAACACATGCTATATTATGCATAAAAAAATAATTTTAACCATGTATAAATAGCATAATTTTCCACTTAGCCGTGGCCTGCTGAAAGCAAGAAACTTGAATCATCCCCATTTCTTAATCAGCTTCAAACAACAACAACAACATTACCCCAATGCCTCAAAGCCTCCCGCCCATTGCGGGGTAAGAGGGGTCTGATGTACGCAGCCTGACCCCTATGTTTAAAAACATAGCGCGACTGTTTCCGGATGACCCATGATGAGCGTCGAAAGTTGCATTGACTAACTACTACTTCATAATTAAAAGAAGCGCAGACAGTTTAAATAATTAAAAGAAGCGCAGACAGTTTTAAAGAGTCATTTTGCTTTATTCCATCATACCCAAAGCCAAAAAATAGTGAATCTTTGGCTTTATCCGAGATTGATGAAAATCTCTTAATCAACTTCCCAACCCAAAATTTCTGAATTCCTCACATTAGAATTCTACAGTTAGAATGAAACAGCTCCAAATAAAAGGATACATATGATTCATATAAAAGAAGCCAAATAGGCATATTTGTTCTTATAGCTACCTTTGGATCTGGGTTTTCCATGATTGTGCCAAAGACTGAGTTTTTTCAACTTGATCATCTGAAGGGAGTTGTGGGGCTAAGAGATCAAGCTTAAATTGAAGTGATTGAAGCAGATTCATCCCATCCTGAGCAAGACCATTCAATCTAGGAAGTGAACTTTTCTCTTCTGAAATTGATCTTGTTGTGCCTGATTTTCCATAATCATGAATGGATTTGATGTGTTCTTGGGTCTGTTTGTATGTTTCTTCTAATTCTTTCTTCACGTTTTCTACTTCCTCCACCACTTGGTCCATTTGGGGTTCCTTCAATGGTGAATTTTAGCAGAGAAGGATTTTGGGAATTTCGTGGGAAGAACAACTCATTTTGATTCTTGAATATAGAGGTATTGATTTTGTAATTATTCAATTTTGAAATAAATGTCATTCGAATTAAATTAAAATTAATTTTGTTTAGATACAAATTTTCTTTTTCTTTTTCTTACTTATGAGTCGATTTTACTAATTTAGCCACATATACGGGATGTTCGATGTTCGATTTGGGATTTTCAAATTTTCAATTCGATAATTTGATACTTTAATTTGGTATAATAGCATATCAATAAATAAGGAAACACCAAAAAAACCAAATTGACACAATATCTATCTACCTATCTATAAGTGATAATTTCAATTCATATAAGGTAAAATGAATTCATCTTATCCATATTTATTTTAATGAATCACTCATATTTTCTATATAGGTTAATATAAGTTGATCTATTTTAAAATTTCATACAAATATGATTAAATTGAGTAAAATATGGGTATCCATATAGACCCATAGATCCCCACCTCATAATAAAAAATTCTTGATTGCACAAAAGAAAAATTTTTTTGTACATGAATTTTTATAAAAAATTTTGGAGGCAGGAGTGGGGGTAAGCGGATGAGGGAAGGGTGGACATGGGGGGGGGGGGGCAGAGGGAGGTGGCGAAGAAATTTAACTTTTTATAATTTTTTTATTAGGATGAGCATAAATGCTGAAAAATCAAAAAATAGAAACAAACCAAATTAATTTGATTTTTCAATTTGATGTCGGTGTTCTTTTTTTAAAAGTTCAGTTCTTCGATTCGAGGTTCGAAACAGGCGATTTCGACAGTTTTCTGTGGGTGTTAGCCTACGAATTCTGGCGCTGCAGGGGGTTGCGGTGCAATATTACCGAGAAATTATACGAGTGGCTCTGTAACAAGCTTGGGAAGAGGCCCAAGTGGCTCGGCAGCGACGGGGATGCCTGGTGGGATTTTATGGGTCAAGGAACAGGAAACATGCGATTTCGACAGCTTTCTGTGGGTGTTAGCCCACGGATTCTGGCGCTACAGGGGGCTCCGACGCAACATTCCCGGAAAATCATACGAGTAGGTCCGCAACGAGCCGGGGAAGAGGCCACCTGGGCCTAGTGGTGCGGAGGATGCCTGGTGGGCTTTTATGGGCCAAGGAACAAGAAAAATGATTTTGACAATTTTTCTGTGGGTGTTAGCCCACTGATTATGGCACTGTAGGGGGCTCCAGTGCAACATTCCCGAAAAATCATACGAGTGGATCCGCAACGAGCCGAGAAGAGGCCTAAGTGGTCCGGCGACAGCGATTTTATGGGTCAAGAAACAGAAAACAGGTGATTTCGACAGTTTTCTATGGGTGTTAGCCCACGGATTCTGGCTCTGTAGGAGGCTCCAGTGCAACACTAGCAAAAAATTATACGAGTGGGTCTGCAACGAGCTCGAAAAGAGGCCCCATTGGCTCGGCAGCGGCGGGGGATGCCTGGTGGAATTTTTTGGGCCAATGAACAGGAAACATGCGATTTCGCATGTTTCTGTGGGTGTTAGCCATAGTTTCTGGTGCTGTAGGGGGGTCCGACGCAATATTCTCGAAAAATCATATGAATAGGTCCGCAACGAGCCTGTGGAGAGGCCCAGGTGGCCTGGGGCGGCGGGGACGCTTTGTGGGAATTTATTGGCTAAGGAAAAGAAAACAGATGATTTTGACAGTTTTTCTGTGGGTGTTAGCCCATAGATTATGATGCTACAAGGGGGTCCGGTGTAACATTCTCGAAAAATCATACGAGTGGTTAGCAACGAGCCCGGGAAGAGACCCAGGTCATCCAACGGCTGCAGGGGGCGCATGGTGGAATTTTAAAGGCCAAGAAACGGGAAATATGCGATTTCGACAAATTTTTCTAGGGGTGTTAGCCCACAGATTATGGCGTTGCAGGGGGCACTGACGCAACATTCCCGAAAAATCACATGAGTGGATCTGTAACGAGCACGGGAAGAGGCCCAGGTGGCCCAACGGCGGCTGGGGACGCCTGGTAGGATTTTATGGGCCAAGGAACAGGAAAAAGATGATTTCGGCAGTTTTTTGTGGGTGTTAACCCACGGATTCAGGCATTACAGGGGTCTCCCGCGCAAAATGTCACGCCCTAAGTCTCGATAAGGCGGACTGGCACCCGTTGCCAATAAGGCTCGGGAGAAACAACCTATATCTATGTGCTTTCTATATATTTTATAAGGGGTTTCTACCTTCAATGTGCCTTTAAGAAAGTAAACAGTAATAACAAGGCAAAAGGAAATGCATATGGTTAGGTCGTTGGGGCTACAATGTCTAAGGTATGAGAAATGACCACACTTTAATTTATATAGATAAGGAAAAATATCTCATAAGGGTCGGGACAGGCCCCGCCTCGACTAACTTTACAATACAAATATATAAGCTCTAGACACAAACAAAGCCCCGAAGCAACCTCGAGCTTGGTATCAGCAACTGGGTATTCTGTACTCTTACTGGGGAGATCTACTAACACCTATACCTGTAGCATGAAATGCAGGTCCCCCCGTAAGAGACGTCAGTACGAGATAATATACTGAATATGTAAGACAAAAAATACTGTATATGAAGTAATAACTCAAATGAAACTATGAACTAGTGTATGATAAGAGACCACCTTTGGTTATACTTTGGGATCGTGTACTTTATGTTCTCTATATTACTTTACCTTTACTGTATAATCTGTGCACAACATGTAATACAAATGACCAGCTGATCAGTGGTAAATCTAT
>JAABOM020000110.1:25457322-25470943 GCA_011800125.2 Solanum clarkiae
AATACGAAATCAAGTAGCCTTACATACCTCGTTGTATGACCTCGTTACTACCTTGGAGTGGCTGCGTTTTCCCTCAAATATTTATGTACAATATATTAGGCAATAAGACTAGTATTAATAGCAACACAACACTTCTTGGCAGTCCAATATCATAAAAACTAACACCCGGGCAGCAAGCTTTTTATTAGCGATGCAAAGGCATTCCTTCAACCTATTCACTTATAATCGTATTTTCTAACAACCATTCTTATGTACATGTCATATACATCTTATTTCAGACTCTTAACAGTTTTACAACAGCCTACAAGGTACAATACATAATAATTCTTCGCAATATACAAACAGGCGGCATAACGTTATATCTCTTCTCCACACTTCGACGTCAATAATCCCGAATCTGTTTTAACTTTATCTAAATTGTATCCAATGTTTTTACACATAAAATCAGTCTTAGAACATTCCACAAATAGTCCCAAAACAAGTGAAGGTTGTGGAACAACATATTACAGTTATCAGCTCCCAAGTTTCTTTTAAGAGTACAATTGCAACATCGTACAACCATTCATCTTTGCAGGCTGTAAAAGTGGTGCAACAGCTCAATTACATGACTAACAAACTATACCTTGTTAATAACATAAGTCTTACTTCATAATTCAACCAACCAAAAAGAGAAAATCCTCTTAAATAACAAGAAAAATTAACAACAATTCTTAGGACACATGCTGTCCAAATTTCCAGCACAACATACCAGCATATACTTTTGTTTTTCATGAAGAAACCATACTAAATACACAACTATGATTACTTACCTGTGCCTTCAAGATTAAGGTTTTCCTCCAAGAACCCTAGAGAGTTATGTAGGCTGCTTTGTGAAATGAATTAAAGAGAGAAAAAGAGTTTTTAGGAAAGCTGAAAATTTGTTTCAAGTGGAATGAATTGAGGGCTGCTTTTGAGCCATTTTTAAAGACTCTTTTGACCGACTTTCTCTTCAACTTTTGACCACACATTAACACCTATTAATACACTTGTTATGCAACAGCTTGACCCTTACACTTGGGTCTAAATGGGTCTCAAAATTGATGAGCCTTGGCTGCCCATTTTTCAACTTTCTTCTTAATTAGTTTTGGGCCCAATTACAAAGACATTGTGATGTCTTTGGGCCCCTTTTAATATCCTTCTTGGGCTAAAAATATAGTCCATTTATGAAGCTAAAACATGTGCTAAAGTTACACCTTTAATACGGACTTTATTCATAATCGGACTTGGACAAATTTGACGTCGGACCTTGTCTCCGTTTGGCTAGCAAATTTAAGCTAAGCAAGTAGGTGACTCACCTGCTAGCTTCTCAAGTCTTACAAGCACCTCAATTCTCTCACCTTGTTTAGGGCCATAATCTCCTCAATTCGACACAAAAGATGTATACACTTGACCCTGTTAAGCGTTAGACGTACATATAGCCTATTAACACGAGATTCAAGCATTTTTTTAAAAATTGACGCTAATTTGTCCAAATCATGTCATGTTTCATTTATATAGTACTAGTATTGTAAGATGTGGGGTGTTACATCCTCCCCCCTTAGGAACATTCATCATCGAATGTTAGCACAATTGCATAGCTTAACCAAGTTCAATGCAATAAACGTTCAAACACACGTACCTATTAAGGCCCCCAATTCTGGATGTTGGACTTCCTCTTTAGCTTCAAATGAGTAAGGGTATTTTGACTTCATCATACCCTCGGCTTCCCATATTATTTCTTCGGCTTGCTGGTTTCTCCAAAGTACTTTTACTGAAGTTATTTCTTTATTTCTTAGCTTCTTAACTTCAAAATCTAAAATAGCAACAGGTACCTCTTCATAAGTGAGATCTTCTGTAATCTGCATATCCTAAATAGGAGTGATACGGGATGGGTCACCTATGCATTTTCGAAGCATTGAGACATGAAAAACTGGATGAACCATTGAAAGTTCTCGAGGTAGCTCTAGTTCATATGCAACCTGCCCGAACTTTTTTAATAATTTTATATGGCCCTATATAATGTGAGCTAAGTTTTCCTTTCTTACTGAACCTCATAACTCCTTTCATTGGAGACACTTTTAAAAATATCCAATCCCTTACTGAGAATTCCTGTCCTCTCCTTCTAGCATCCGCATATGATTTGTGACGACTTTGGGTTGTTTCTAGTTGCTGCTGTATTATTTTAACTTTTTCCATGGATTGTTGTACTAGATCTGGCCTAAGCAAGGTGGTTTCACCCACTTCAAACCATCCAATTGGCGACCTACATTTCCTTCCATACAAAGCTTCATAAGGTGCCATCTTGATACTTGAGTGGTAGGATTTTATGGGCCAAAGAAGCCGAAATAGGTGATTTTGGAAGATTTTTGTCGGTGTTAGCCCACGGATTCTGGCGCAGCATGGGGCTCCGGCGCAAGATTCCTGAAAAATCATACGAGTGGGTCCACAACGAGCCCGGCAAGAGGGCCAAGTGGCCCGACGGCGTTGGCGGAGGCCTGGTAGGATTTTATGGGCCAAGGAAGTCAAAACAAGCGATTTCGAAAGATTTATGTGGGTGTTAGCACACAGATTGTGGCGCTGCATGGGGCTCCAACGCAAGATTCTCGAAAAATCATACGAGTGGGTCCGCAACGATCCCGACAAGTGGCCTAGGTGGCCCAACGACGTTGGCGAGGCTTGATAGGATTTTATGAGTACTACTCATTAAGTCATTATGGATAATGCCAAAAAAATTTGGGCTGAAAAATATCAATTAACCATATTTCCTAAAATTATTCATGGACTAACAAATACAAAAAATTAAAAAAAATTAAGAATTTCTATTTACTGTCCTGTAAATGCTAAATAAGTTGTATGAACCCTACCAAGGCTATTAATATCGTTCACCAGCACTAAAGATGGTCCCAAGAAATTAGGGGTCAAGAAATTTTTTGATTAATCATATTTTTAGAAATTCATTAACTAATCATGACCTTTAAATGCTAAACAATGTCATTATGAAAGTTTCTAAAAGTTCATGTACTAATACACACGAAAAATTAAAAAAATCAAAAATTCATGTTTCGTAATCCCTAAATGCTGAAAAAAGTGATGCAAATCCTATAAAGACTATTAATTTTGTTCAATAGGTCTTGCGAATGGTCCTAAAAAATTTGAGGGCGAAAATACTCGATTAGCCATATTTTAAAAAATTCATGAATTAATACTAACAAAAACTGAGAAAATCATGCATTCATGTTAGGGTATTGGTTTTTAAGATTGTAGAGTCAAATTAGGAGTATTGATTGTTCAGTTTAATTCAATATTAATTAAACTTATATTAAAATAATTTTTAATTCAATATGATAATGTTTAACCTCTCTACTTCTATGAGGTAGTGATTAAGTTTACGTACATTCTACCCTTCCCAGACCCCACTTGTGAAATTCCACTAAGTATGTTCTTGTTGTATGGTAATGTTTCATGCTTACTTATTTTTGGCATGGCTATTAAACTTGTTCAATTTCACTAATTTAGCCACAGTAGAAGAATTATCTTTTTATTAATTATAAAAAGTAATTCAATAGAATTGATTTCTACACTTGTAAGATAAATTCTTATTTAAATTAGTAATTCAAACAAATTAAAATAAGTAAACTTTGTCCATTGAGCTACCAGCCCCACCCCGTCTCCCCTGGATCTGTTCCCGAGAGTACCCTCAGAGACGGGAACCTTTCCTCCCCCCAGCCATCACAGGTTAAGAAGATGTGAAAGCACGTTTATACAAGCATTTCCAAAATATTGTACTCGTCTCATGATTTTCACGCACTTCATTTGACTGTTAAACCACACCTTTGTTGGACATCATTATCAAGAAATAAACACACTCTCATACTTCGGTATCAAAGTGTTGCTCATAGCTAAATCAAAATCAGGCATAAAATTAGAACATATTCACCCTCAGTTACAAGGTGATGATGAGCTATACACAGGTGGAGAAGCTAAAAACTAACCCAAAATTGCTGCAGCCACTGTAAGTTGAATTGCTCATCCCTTGAGAGTTCAAAAACTGACAATAAGTTTCTATATACCAAACTTGAGACCGACGGTGAGTTCATCTAAGGGCAGTTGAAGGTTCCGCGGAGAGATTAGTAGTGCCAAAATTACGATGCTTACCATCAGCGACGTTTGTTAGCTGAAAACCATAACTAGGAAGTTGATTTATTAGAAGAGTTTCCAATTGGCAGGCTATGCTCTTGCCAGAGACTAAGAAATATAGGATTGATGCATTTTCCATCCCCTCCTTCAAGCGATGAGCACGCACTCGGCCCTGAAGATCATCAGTCTGTACATATAATAAGAAGGAAGAATTCTAAGATATAACATGTAAATGGAAGTAATAGCTCACAATTCCAGCAAGGAAGACTAGCGTTTGCACTGTCGCGCCCATAGACTTCATTAGATAACTAAATGATTGTCTGTCTATTGGCCATTTCAAAATATCTTTGAACATAATTACCTCCACAACTTGCACGTTTCGGAAAAAACGAACTTCTAAAAAATACTGAAAATAGAACACTTATTCAGTCATTCGCCACACACTTGCGCAGAACAATTTTTTACAACAAAATGAGGCTCAATTCTGCATGGACTGCAGAATGTGCATGCTTCCTCCAACTCGTAAGCATCTCAATACAATTAGATATCACTTAAAAAATTGATTAGACAAAGTATGGCTGCACTTTAAGACTCAAACAGGAAGAAGGAAAAAATGTACCTGTCCGACATACAACTTTTTGTCAGGCCTTAGCACTATATAGACACTTGAAGCACCAATTGTTGATGGAGCTGGCTGTTCCCTGGCAGCAATAAGAACACAATTCACCGTTGCCACTTCTGACGGATTTTTCATTTTATACAGCTCAATTAACTTCTTCTGACAAATACAACAGACAGCATCTTCGAGTTTCTTGCTTGAAATTCCCATTTGCTGCATTAACTTTGTGTTAGAATCCAAAGCTATTTGTCTTGTACAATTTAACTTGTAAGAGCTTTTGTCTGTTCTATTGAGGTCAATATCTGAACAAAGTGGTCTTATTTGTCCTTTCTTCTTTGGTATCTGATTCCCGTAAGCTGAGTTATACAATTCTTCTGCTCTTTGGATTAATATTTCTGGAATTCCTTCTCTCTGAGCTGTTTCAAATGCTAGACTCTCTTTACAGACCCCATCAATGAGTTTCCAAGTTGGTATTGGTTGACCATCAACGTACTCAACTCCCATTGCTTTATACACAGTTTTCTTGATTTTCAGGGGTAAATCAAAAATTCCATGCAAGTGGGTTGATACAATTCCCAAACAGCCAATTGAGTCTAGGGTTTCTATGAAACTTCCAGCAATACATGTCCCTTTTGCCGTTTCTGTTCCTCGACATATTTCATCTATAAGTACAAGACTGCTTGAAGTGGCACCAGTAATCAGAGAACGAATTTCAGACATTTCGATCTGATGCATGTTAGACAACTAAGTCACAATGTTGTCTTCAAACTCTACTATGTCAGCAAGGAAAAAAGAAAAATGATGAATGGAAACACCAACACCTAGTGTCAAGATTATTATACACAAACGAATGAAATAGCTTCACTCTCAGAAAGAAATATGGTACAGGTGGAACTTACATAATTATCACCTACAGATCAATCCAAGAGAACAATACAAAGGAAGAAGACTCCAAAATAAGAACCAGTTTGATGGCCAGAAGAGAGAGAGTACCTTTTTTACCATAATATACTATAGAAGATCTATGCATTAAAGATTCTTTTGTCAAGAAGGGCACATAGTTCTTGTTGTACATCCATTATACTCGATCCACTCTATGGGATGAAGAGAATAAGAAGATCAGTTGCGCCAAATGTCAACCTAAACCACTCACGGAATTGTGCATCCCTCTTGACTAAGGATTGAAATCAAATACAAGTAGCCTTAGCAAGCAAAACTCATCAACAACAAATGCAAGCACAAAGTGAAATGATTATCTGCTACAATAGCAGCAAGCATCATGATACAGCACCTATGTCTTGGTTTATTTGCAGATAAATTAATAGGTTTCTAGCAAATAGAATAAGTAGTGCTACAAATCAAGGATATAGAACATATTACCTGAAATGAACTTTTTCCATCAGCAGGGCTATCATATGATTTCATATGCAGCATAATTGAGTCAAAATGAGGAATGACAGCTGATTCAGCTGGAACCATGAATCCACAAATTCCTAGCAATGCAGCTGCACATAATGATCGCAGCAAGCTTGATTTGCCCCCACCATTTGGACCAGTCAAAAGAAACATGGACTGCATATCTACTGTATTCTGTACACCAGTCCCTCGTGCTGCATCAAACCAATAAGGAAATAGACCAACTATCTTCATTCCCACAGTTCCATTAAGTGCCTGTGTCCCCTGCATTTTAATGGCATGTAAAATGGATCACACGAATAACAGATAAAATATGAAGACTTCCCCATTGAATAAGACCAGGATGACTGGATGAGGTTTGTAATCCATGTCATATTTTACTCCTTATGTGACCAGCCAAGGTTCAGATGGGGAGGCCTGACCAGGGCCAAAGCTCAGGAGATTGGAGAGAAGTTAGTGGCTATGGGGAGTAGTGGTTACAAAGATGACATGTAGACTAAGACAATTGACCGCAGAAGGGAAGAAACTAGAGAGGTGTTAGGGGTCTCGAGAGGAGTATCACAGGTGGGCACAAAGAGGTTGATAGTGGAATGGAGAAGTCCAATGAAAAGTGGAAACCAATAAGGCTACTTACTCGGCATTAGTGGAAAGCTTAGACGAGGAGAATAAGAGGAATGGGGAGAGATATAAGACAGCAAAAGAAGCAAACGAAGCTAGCGGTCATGCTGCCCAAACCAGAAGCTTCTGAGCACTTGTATTAAGAGCTCAAGGGAAAGGGCGGGGATAGAAAGTTGTATAGGCTCACCAAGACGAGAGAGGGGAGGGTTCGTGACCATGACCAAGTGAAGTGCATCAAGGACGAAAATGGTGAAGTGTTGGTAGAAGAGGCACGTTAGAGAGAGATGGAGGACATTTCCACTAGCTCTTGAATAAGAAGCGGACATGGATATCATGTTGCGAGAGTTAAGAGCACTCTAAGAGTTAAGAGCTTTTGGATATTGCAGGTGCATACAGGTTGTGGAGATCAAGGAGCCATTAGTACGATGAGAAGGGGAAGAGCAACGGGGCCGGATGAGATCTCAACAGAGTTTTGGAATAACACGAGTGAGACAAGTATGGAGTGGCTAAGTTTCTTAGTGTCATTTTATGGACAACGAGTGAGACAAGTATGGAGTGGCTAAGTTTCTTAGTGTCATTTTATGGACAACGAAAATGCCAAAAGAACGAAGATGGAGTACAATGGTGTCATTGTACAAGAAAAAAGGTGGTAGTTGATGTGTCGTGAATTTAAGATACTTTCGATGCCTAAAATAGTGAAATAGTTGCGAATCCCAAGCACGTTTTGTGTTTATGATGTGTGTTTTGTGTCCTTGTGCAGGAAATCAGGTGGAAGCATGAATTTCTGGATGATTTGAGGAAGCTTAGTTGAAAGGTGCAGAGTGACCCTCATACGGAACTCACCATAGGCCGTGGAGCACAACACGCCTTGTGGTGGGCTGTCGTGGAAATGCACAGGAATGAAGAAAAGAGAAAATTCCCAAGTTAGGTTCCACGGACCCCTTCATGGGCCGTGGAACCCACCATGGTTCGTGGATTGTATCATAAAGGGCATATGCTGAAACCAGGAAAAGATGGCCAAACCAAACTCCAGGGTACCCTTCACGGGTCTCGAAGACCACCATGGGCCGTTAAGTGTTCGTAGTACTGATCTATGAGTTGGAAGAAGGGGCCAAGTGTATTTCCATGAGACCCACTACGAGCCGTGGTGAGTGCCCGTGGTGGGGATGACCTGAAGACTGAAACATTCAAGTGACATACCATGAAGCCCTTCACGGGCCATGGTGCACACCATGGATCATGAAGGTTGTCGGTGACTCGTACCAAACCAATTTTCCTATTTTTACTAGGATTAGGTTTGCCATATGTATAAATAGCATTTTTATTTATTTTATTTTATTATTATTATTGATCTGGAAACAGTCGCGCTATGTTTTTAAACATAGGGGTTAGGCTGCGTACATCCGACCTCCCCTTACCCCGCAATGGGCGGGAGTCTTTGAGGCACTGGGGTAATGTTGTTGTTGTAATGTTGTTGTTGTTATTATTATTATTGAATGCTGGAATAACTTGTACGACAGAGAGAGAAGACCTACTTGATGTTTGAAGCTTAATATCACTATATTCTTCTTCTTTTACAAATTTTCGGACTTGTGTTTCAATCTTTTCTTCTTTGTAAGTACGCAACTGACCACAATCCTAGCGTAAGTCTCATTCTATCTACGCCAAGTTCCTGCTCAGTTTTACTCACTGATCCCTGCTACTAGTTTTAACAAACCCCCAATTCACTTTATGCATTGTTGTTTTTGGGAAATAGAAACTTCAGTTGAGAAGCAATAGCTAATAGATTTATTCCTTGTGAGATCGACCACGACTCTTAGTTGGGTAAATAAACTGCTAGCAAGCGTCCATATTCTGTTAAAAGAGCGCGTTTGAACGTTATCAATATCTAGCATTGCAACAACTATAAGGGTATCAAGCTACCAGGTCATACCATGAAAGTTTAGGAAAGGTTGGCTGAAATGAGGATGAGTAGGGGTATGTCTATATCAGAAAACCAATTCAAATTTATGTCAACACAGTCGATAAAGTAGTCATCCACCTTGTCAGGAGATTGTTGCAATAGTATAGGGACAAGAAGAGAGACTTATACATGGATGATGTCCATCAACCTAGAGAAGACGTACAATAAAATCCCTAAGGAGTTCTTCTAGAGGTGTTTGGAGGATAAAGGTACCAATAGGCTACATTAGGGTGATTAAAGACATGTACAATGGAGCTAAGACTTAGGTTAGAATAGTGGGAGGTGACTTGAGACACTTTTTGGTCATGATGAGTTGTTCATCGACGAATTGACATGGATATTCAGAAGGAGATGTTGTGGTGTATGTTAGTTATAAATGACATAGTACTGATAGATGAATTGCCCGGTGGAGTTAATGATAGCTAGAAGTTTGGAGAATAAATCCTAGAGCCTAAATGTTTCAAGTAAAGCAAGACTAAAATAGAGAACCTGGGTGCAAGTTCAGTGACGTTACACGTGAGGCAATGGTGGAAGTGAAGACTGATGCACAAGTCATACTCGAAAGTGGAAGCTTCAAGTACCTTGGGTCCATAATCCAAGGAAATAGGGAGATTAACGATGTTGTAACATATAGTATTGGAGTAAGATGCGAGAAATAGAGGCTAATGTACGATAAGAATGTGTCATCAAGGCTTAAGGTAAGTTCTACAAATTGGTGATGGGCCAATAAAGAACATCCACATTACAACAATGAATGTAGTGGACATTACAAAGATGAATGTAGCGTACATGAGGATACCCAGATGGATGTGTAGACATTCTAGGAGAGATATGATTAGAAATGAAGTTATATGTAGCAACGTGGGATTGGGCTCTGTAGTAGACAAACTGAGGTATGCGAGGCTAATATGGTTCAGGCATGTGAAGAGAAGGTGTGCAGATGCACCAGTTAAGAGGTGTGAGAGGTTGGTTGTAATAGGGTTTGAAAGAGACTGAGGTAGGCAAAAAAAAATAACCAAAGGAAAGTGATTACAGAAGACATGACACAACTTCAACTAACTTGAGAACATGACCTTAGATAGAAAGATAAGAAGGTCAAGGATTAGGAAAAAAAGTTGGCAAGTAGCCACTATTGCCCGTTAGGTGGGAGAGACAGGGGCCTAGCCCCGTATCCTCTTCTCTTTAATAGTAGTAGTATTTAGTAATAGCGTAATTTCTTGTTCTTCAATGTTTTTTTTTTTTTTTGGCTATTTGCTGCTTCGTTTTGCTCCTTATCTTGATATTTTATGTCATCTTTTTCTTCTTGCAACCCTTCACCGAATAACTTCTCTTATTAGGTCGAGGGTATATGAGAAACAACTTCTCTACCCCACAAAGGTAGGGTAAGGTATGCATATATCTTACCCTCCCCAGGCCCCACTTTTGGGATTACACTGAGCATATTCTTGTATTTTTCTCCTTGTGTTCTTCCACAAAGGAAAATACAGCAGACACTAATAAACTAGTCGTCACAACCATATTCTGAAAATGTATTTGTGAAGTTCTTCAAAGTCATCTGGTGGAGAAGTGTCAAGTGTTAAGTTTATACCAAACTGTGGAAGTACTAACATTTAGAAAATGTCAAAGAAGCAAAGATTCAGAGAGTACCTGACATTTGTTAAATTGTGCAATTGTTGGGAAAATCCAATTTCTTCTTTTCCCTTCACTGATAAGAAACCAAGATTAAGATTATGAGCTCAAATCACGGGAAAGGTAAGCAGGTGAGAGAAAAATAATGCAGAGCTCTGAGCAAATGCATATAACTTCTTCGAAATGAAAAGGCTTTAGCTATTGGGCATTGATGATAAAATTTTATGATATATCAATATAAAGTACCAACAGAATATAATAAAACACCTAGAGAGAATTCAAGAAAGCACCATCTATATCCTAAATTCACCTCATATGCACTAACAAGTTCTTACAAATCTATGAAATAGATCCAACTAGCAGCACAGACTTGTACAACTCAGATTTCATTAGTTCCAAGCTGCAGCCTCCAGCTAAATTTCACATTTAATTGAGAAATCCAATGTGACTTAAAAGGTTCACTTTTTTATCTTCTTTATCCAAGTTGAGAATCATTAGACCTTGAGCCTAACTCAACCCAAAAAGTTACCTCACCAGGATTTCCCAAGACTATAAGTCATTCCCAAAACCAACGTAGGACTTTAACACCCCCATACACCTAGGGACACCCCCATACACCTAGGGACTGGACAATTGGAGTGTGGATAACATAAACAATGGATCAACAATGAGAAACGTAACAAGGATTGATGGGTTTTGCTCTGATATCAAGTGAAGAAACAGACTTTTGGTCTAACTCAACCCAAAAGGCTTGCTCAAGAGGGAGGATTGTTCAAGATCGTATCAGGAGACCCTAACTCATTTTCTCAACCAATGTGGGACTTAACACAAGTAATAAGTTTTATGCATCAACTAAGCAGGAACTAAGCCTACTCTTATTTATGCAGCATCATTCTCAACAAAGTTATGGAGTCCTCTAAACACGATGGTATTTTCATGTGTAATAAAAAATACAGCAACAGTTTAGCATCTGGAACAAAGTACTCTCTCCCCACTGGAAAAAGACGTGTCAGTTCCGTTCCTCAGGAATTTTGTGAACCATTGTGTTAGGATAGACAATGCACTATTCTACAACCCCCACTTCCCCTGATTCTTCACTAGCATATCAACAACAACAAACAACAACAACATACCCAGTGAAATTCCACAAGTGGGGTCTGGAGAGGGTAGAATGTACGCAGACCTTATCACTACCTCGTAGAGGTAGAGAGGTTGTTTTCTGGGAACCCTCTTCTCAAAACTCATAAGTAGAATAAACTAGATATGGGAAAAGGAAAGAAAAAAAAAGGGAACAACAAGGGTGATTAATAAGGAAAAACACATGATATTAAGTAAATACCATGTGTTCGGTTCCTCAATTAGAATAAATAGTAGTTCGAGTATCTAAATGAATTTTGGAATCAGTTAGAGGGGCCAAAGATATATATTAAACCAAGCAAAAAGATAATAATAATTATGTCATGTTACCTTCCAAAAAAAAAAAAAAAGAAGATAATCATAATAATTAAGTTCCTTCTATTTCTTCCGTATCTTGAAAATCCAAGTTTATTATGCTAGCTTCTTTAACAGCTCATAGGAAATTAGGTTCACAAACCCCCTATAAATAACCAAGGTCTCAACATTTTATTTTCATCACATTTCACGCACAGTTGAGCATCACCTCACTAAGGTCAGTTTGATTATTTCCTTTTGATTGCTATATTTCTTCAACTCGCAGAGGTTAGTTTAATTATGTCCTTTTGTTTATTAATTTGTTTCAAATTAATTGTTCCTATACAAGTAAGATCTCTCTATAGCACCCTTGGGGTGGCCCAGTGGTTTGGGCTAGAAACTTCCATGTTAGAGGTCTCAAGTTTGAAACCCCTTGCCAGCAAAAGCAAGGGTTTGTCTTCTGGGTCGAGCTCGTCACACCGAGCTTGCGTAGTGAGGGCTACCTCACAATGTGGTTTGCGAGCTATTGTTGCATAGAAGCAGGGATTTACCCTGTATGCACCCAAAGGGTAGTGGTTAGGGTTCGCCTTGTTATCAAAAAATAAAAAAGATCTCTCTATAGCTACATTTGTCTAGATCTTTTTCAATTGTTATAGAAAACGTAAAGATCAATTCCAAAGAAAACTCAAATGTTTTTGTGAATTCACGTTGTTATAGAAAGGCCGAATTATAATGACTCATCTTTTCCCCTTGATTGATAAACTGCAAAAATGCACTCGTTTATCGTATATATATACAATCAACCCTCTTTATAAATGCATCATTTGTCCAAATTATTTTTTGGGGGCTATAGAAAACATGAAACATTGATTTAAAAGAAAATTCCAACATGAATTTATGATTGTTCTAGAGAGGTGTAATAACTAGAGTTTTATCTATTTTTCCCAATGATTAAATTAACTACGGTAATTTTCTCGCCTATCATGTATATTACAGCCAAACTTTTCAATATTTGCATCATCTACTGTTAATTATTGTTATAGAGATGAGTGTTCCAGATAAGTTTGTTTGACTGTAACAACTAATTATTTTTCCATTTTTTTATCCTGCAATTATTAACAGCAAAAATGGCTTTGCCCTCAAGCGATAATGGTGATCGGTTATGCGAGATTTGCACAGAGTTGGAATATGTGAGGCATCATTTGAGAGGAATTGAGTTTCAAATACGAGATGTTCAATCTAGATCTGAAAGCAACATTGGAGAGTTGATTCATCTGCAAGATAGGCGTGCTATATATTTGAGAAGAGAAACTGAGCTTGAAAAAGAGCTCAAGAGGAAATATAACTTCTACTATCATCGATTCCTGTAATTAATTTTTATTTTCTTCCCTATATGTAGGAATTGTTATGTGATTGTTGGGAGAAAAATTGAAAAAGATAATAAACACAAGAGAATTTAATGCTCTCTGGATTTGAAATCCTACACCTAAATGATGTATTTGTGCTAAAGTATACGTATGTTTCCCGTTTTCTTTATTGATTGTCTTCACAAGATAGGGGTAAGATTTGTGTACACACCCATTTCACATAAGATCACTTAACTATCACCCTTGTCACAAAAATTACTTAACTATCATTTTTAACACAAAAATAACTGAACTTTTGAATATACCAACACGAAATCATAAACAACAACAACAACAACATACCCAGTGAAATCCCACAAGTGGGGTCTGGGAAGGGTAGAATGTACGCAGACCTTACCACTACCTCATAGAAGTAGAGAGGCT
>JAABOM020000110.1:25471043-25483608 GCA_011800125.2 Solanum clarkiae
ATTGACTACTGACAGTTGAACAAGATTACCATAAAGAATAAGTATCCTTTTCCTAGGATAGATGATCTCTTTGACCAACGTTTACTGTATTCAAAGTTGGTGATTTTGGAGTTAGAAAGGATAGTTATGTGACTTAAGTGGAGAAAAAGTATATTTACTTGACGATCTGTAATATTTACCCATAAATTCTTTAGAGACTAGCAAATCAGCTTAACAGAATTCAGAACTACAAGGTACAAGCTCATTCTGTCCATATCATGAAAAAGTTGAAATAGCCTTGATGTCACAAAAATCTTTAATGGCTTGTAGCAGTCACTATGATTCTTTGTGTAGAGAAGGATTAAGTTGTTTATCAGTGCAATGTCATATTTTTGAGAAGGAATCTTCCAGATTATATAGATTCATGTTCTAGTTGCAAATAGACATGTAAGGAATGGAAACAAATTAAATGTAAAATGATAAGTACACTCTTAGGCAGTTTGAGTCAACAAAACTAGAAATTGCAGAAGTGCTACCCACCCCTCAAAAGCGGAAAAAAAAAAGAAGCAACCCCTTAAAGAAGGTAAGAAACTTTTTTTTCAGATATCAGTAGGTTTGTGTCACTAACCTCACATGAGAAAATAATGCCTTTGCTATTACAATCAAGACGGATGCAAAGATAAGGACATTGATCTTAGATTGTAATTCAGAAGAAAGTGCCCTTAGCAATTCCAAGACCCTTGACTTTGCCTTAGCACTTGCCTCGTGATACCTGCGGAAGAGATCCAAACAATTATTACCAAAGAAAGTATTTTCTTGTAAGAATCACAAATTGGCCTCAATGTAAGCAAAGGAACCTAGCTATTGCATCTTCCACCCTCATTGTAGTGAACCATTCTTCTCCAACCTTCTTCCCCTTTGAATCTAGAGCAGGTCTGAGATGCTTAATTTGTTCTTCTCCAGCGGTTCCAGCCCAAACAGTTGGAACAAATCGCTTTCCCTTGAACCATACAGCTCCATGCTCTCGAGCATACAGAATCTCCCCTTTAGTTCCTCCAAGCGGGGCCATGGTGGCCCTTATTCTTGAAATAATAGGCAGGAAATCTTCTGTTATCTAGAAACAGAATGTAAGACCACTTAAATATTTGGGAGTTTGGTTGTTAAGTTCATTAATTTCAGATTCTTCTGTCTCTCTTTCTTTGTTTTTATTTTAGTTTATAATTTTGGCTGCCAGTCTTGGAACTGACTTGCATGGTTGAACTTCTATAGTTCAAGATCTATTTGCCTGGAGCAATTAAAACAACTTTCTCCGAAAATTTTGTTTTTATAGATCATTTTTTTCAGACTCAGAATTTCAATCAGGTTAGTCAACCAACAAAAGCATTATAAATAACTACACAGCAAAAGCAATGTACATTTAAGCTATCAAGAAGAGTAGTAAAGCACCAGATGCACAACTTGTAAATCATTAGAATTATTGAAGATAAATAAAAGAGACTCACAGCTAAAGACACTTCGAAGATAAATAAAAGAGACTCACAGCTAAAGACAAAGCTTCCGCAGCCTTTTCGACTTCTGCATTTGCTTCCTCCAAATGGATACTCTTGACACGGCCTTTCCACGATTCCATATCTTCAAAGAAATCATTTGGGATGACCGGATAGGAACTTATCTTTTGATCACTTTCACCATGTACGGATATTACTTCACTGATTCTACAAGAAATCTCTCCACATTCATTTACCTGAAGTAACACGGGGTTAATCTTAATCAGATCGAAATCAAAGCACCTTTCACAAGAATGGGCAAAAACAATATCTCAGTCAAATTAGTCAATGCATGAGCAGCTACAAAGAGCACCCGGCCCATGGACCAAACTAAAAAGGGCAAAAACTAAAATCGGTATAAACCCCACACAGGAGAAAGAATTACAGAAAAAGCAAGAGGCATATGCATGTATGCTACCCGGAGGAAGCTAAATTATGATCAAGTAGTAGGGGGAAGAATCCTCCCGAATCGGACTTTTTGAGGAACGTATGGAGAACAAAGTTTATAATTCTAGTATATTGAATGATCATTACACACCTCTAACTGTTGTTAGTCCATGTATAAGCTATAAAAGAGTATGTCCATCAAAGAGGTATCACAATTTAGTATTTGCTCAACTATTTTGATGATCTTTATACCTAAACTTTCTATCGAGCACCTAGAGTTGTAATAGAGCTGGCATAAAAAGTTCTCGCTAGGTATAAAAAGTAGCCATGCTTTCACAATATTAGAAGAAATTTTAAAATTTTATACAGGAGTTATTCAATTAACAAGATACATTCTTGCTAAACAGCTAGAGTAGCTCCATAGTTTCATCTTTGATCTCCAAGCCCATACAATGAAAAAGCATTTCCAAAAAAAAAAAAGAAAAAAGAAAAAAGGAAAAAAATAATTAAAAAAGAAGTAGAAAAAGCTGAATGATTCCTGTCCATCTATCCCAAACTGGACTGCACGAGATTATTGCTCTTTATGCACCACTCAATAATAAACTGTACAGGAAGTCTTCATACTTGAAAGTGGAACAAAAACCCCAACATCACTTACTAGTGTATCAAAACCAACTTTTAACCCAGTTGCCACCCAAGTAGGATCCATCAGTAACTCTAAAATAGCAAGAAGCTCTGGATTTCTATACAACTGCAGTATCTCTTCGACCATGCTCTTTATTTTGCAGAACTCTACATGATTTGCCTCCTTCAACTCAAGCAGCTTGACCAGCTGTAAATAGATAACAACAAAGCGCAACGGTAGTGTTTACAAACTAAAGCACAGAAAGCTAAGAATTGTTGGGAAGGGAAAGCAGCTCGAGGAAGAGAAAAGTTCTTTTATAGTACTGAAGTCTTCCAACCTAGAACAAGGTTTGAAACTCAAAACACAACCATAATACCAGAACCAATGATTTTTATATAATGAATAGTATAAATGATTTTTATATAATGAATAGTAGAATGCTGCTAATCTTCAGATCAGTAGACAGAATTGATGGACTTAATACATCTCCAAAATAAATAGGCATCAAGAAGATGCATAAGGTGCAAAATTACAAAAGTGATGACTGTCACCTCTGCTAGTACAGAAAAATCTACAGTAGGATCAGAGAGCTAACAGTCATTACAAAAGAGTGATGGCTGGTTTATGTCATTACAAGAGAGTGATGACTGACTTATGTCATTAAAAGAGAGTGATTTCTAGTCCAGAGATAAAAATTTGATAAGACAAACCAAGAATCACAAAGATGAACATATGACGGGAACCATGTGATGAGTTCAGACAAAATAATGTTGGTACACAAAAGGCCTCCGAAACTCCCAACATTAATCTCCAACTAGCTACCAATTCATTCCATTTTGAACTGGGAAAAAAGAAAAATTTACCAGTCACTGAAAGAGCCTCAGAGTTCATAGGCATCAGCACTAAAATTTAGGTCTTTATTTCACACAAGAAATACTATTTCCTCCATTTGAAAAAGAATGACCTAGTTTGACTTGGCATGAAATTCAAGAAAATAAAGAAAACATTTTGATTTTGTGGTTGTAAATTAAAATTATGCCAAATTGTACCATTGCATTTTAATCTTGCGTCCTTAAACATGTTACGTGGAAAGTTGAAATTAAAATATTGCCAAAACAAAAGAGCTCATTTTCTTTAACCAGACTAAAATAGAAAGTAGGTCTTCTTTTTTTTTTTTTTTGAAATAGAGGGAGTACTAAAATAACACAACCAAACTTTACTAGTTAAGAAGGAGAAAATGGTTACAGCATATGAACAGAACTCCACTGAGAAATATATGCACATCTATTGACTATTACAAATAGATAGAGTTTGCAGTGAGAATGAATTGAATGATGAAATGCAACCTTTGCAGATGAAATACAAGTAAAATCAGGAATTGAACATGTGACACTCATCATAAGTCTGCATGCCTCTGCAAAAGCAAATGGAACATATTAGTAAATAAAAATTCATTGTGTTGTTATCAGCACCGAAGACGAGAAATAAGGAAGACATATTAGCCATATATGAGGAGAAGACATATTAGCCATACATGACACTTCAAGAAATTGCTTGGCAAAAACAACTCTCTCTCCTTCCCTCCCCTCTCCTGATCGTGGCAAAAGAGAACACTAGCAACTATGCCTTAATTCCATAATAATTGAGTCAGTCTGAATCTTTCAAGTTAGCTCAATGTGAAGAATTTCATTCCAATACTTTTTTTGAGAACCAAATTTCATTCCAATACGTAACAGCTTTGTCCCCATACCCCACTTGTGGGATTCTATTGGGTATGTTGTTGTTGTACTTAACAGCTTTGTCTTTTACAGATTAGGATTTCCTATGTTGCGCGGACTCTTCACTTTCAATGTCGCACCCATATCGGATTCTCCGAAAATATACTACTTTTGTAAATCCAAACACATACCCGCTGACACTTTTGAAAAGCCTGAGAAACATAGAGGATTTTTCTGTTACTAGAGATTCTCTACACTTTCTCCCAACAAAGTTCTTAACACACTAAAAAGATGGCAAACACAAGATCTAAAGTAAGTTTGCCAACGCAAATAATCTCTAATGAACTAGTTGGACATTGCCCAAATCAGGACTAGTCATTGCTCAACCGTGGTTTCATCTCAAACTCCACCAACCCCTTGTCCTTTAAAAGAACTCTAATTCAATCAAACCTCTAAGCTTACAACTTCATCTAAACTTCAATAGCAAAGTGTGACACGGTCGAGCTTCTTATTGACTTCAACTTTTATTTCCTAACTAATCGCAATAGATTTTTGTTAGTCAATAGAGAATATCAGAGAAAAATACTTCATCTAAAATAGGAGAATATCAGGAGAAAAAAAAACATGCTCCACATGTTTGCTTTAAATATATATAAGAGAACAATTTCAGCAAAATATGATCTTCAATAACTTTGTACATACTAGGACAAACTTTTTGTTTTTATTAAAATTTGGTGCACTCATAAGGCCTTAATTAGCATAAATGATAGAATTTTTGGGGGGAGATCCATGTTTTTGTGTAGGTTGTCCACTTTCAGTATACCACTTTGTCCACTTGTATACAAGAAGTAATAAGTGATTTTTTACAATCCCAAAGCTATACTAGATTGGAAGTTTGTTACAATTTGTGCTATTTGCGCATGAAATCTGAAATAAAGAGAGACCGAGAGAGGGGAAATAGGGAGGCAAAAGAATACTATAATTAATATGGATTCGATTCACGATAAGAATGACAAACAACGAAAAGTTCATTACACCTCTTTTTTCAGATAATATACTTTTGAGATTTTTGAGAATGTCTTTTTAGAGAATATACTTGGAAAACTCCTTTATCGAGGTCCACTTATGGAAGAGAAACGAACATTATTCTTTGAGTGAGTAAAGTAGGAACTATTGATCAAATGCCTGAATCATCTAAAGTGTTGCAATCATCTAGACCAAAACAATGTATGAGAGAAAGGGTAGGGTTGGGGCTGTACAAAGACCAGTCCTAACGACCTAAACTCAAGCTTCATGGTAATTTCAGTAAGAGACGAGATGAGATGCAATGAAGGGGCAGTCCGGAGGCCATAGGTTAGAGGTGGAACAGAGGGCAGTGGTCATAGTCATTGCTTGGGTTGTAATATCTGCATAGATTGTGGCAGTGACAGGAAAGGAATGAAAGAGACAAAACAGATGGAGAGAAGGAGGCATTAACAGAGAACAATAAGGAGAACATCTATGCAATATCCATGAACCAGTTATTGTTAGAACAAAATAACAAAACTATTAAGAAAAAAAAGTACTATCTTATTAAGCATATAGTATGTTAAAATAGAAATCTTAATAGGGGATATCGGCTCACCAAAGCCAAGTACGTAAGCTCGATTTAATGCTCAGAAATTATATGAGCTAAATAGAAAGAAAGCACAAACTTGAGGCAACCCGGCTTACAAAGCAATCAAGCTGCCTTAGCTTGGATACAATATAAAATGTGATGCCTCATACTTGGCTGATCAATAGTCAGGCGGACATGATTTATCAATGGAATCATGGTGCAGAATTCAGTCAAGCAGACCACAGCTGGTAATGCAGTCAAATGATCTCAGCTGATTGCAGCCCTAGAAGTGATTGAGCTCATGACAGGCTCATTACTAACCAGAAAGACCGAAATTTGCCAACTGAATCATGGGGCAGCTCTCCATCAAGAAGAGAAGCAAAGCATTACATGAGTGCATGTGAAGGATAAAACAGCCAGTGGAGATCTAAAACAAAGATAAAAGGACAAAGACAAAGTCAAAGAGCCTGTGATGTTTCCCTACTAGAACTCAAGTGGGTCCTGTTGAAGGAAAGAAATACGAGAGCATTTGTGGGGATAGAGAATAACAACACACATTTAAGGAATACTCTCATTCCTAGTTACCTTTTGGTGCATACACGAGGTGTCAGTTTGTACAGAAGATTGGGCGTCGTTCATAGAGAATCATATTTTAATATAAATTCTCTACTTTTTGGTATAATACTTGTATGGGGGATATTTTCCCATTATTAACAAAATTATTTACCTTATCAAAAATAAAAAGAAGCAGACAAATAATGAAACTTCATTCACTATGATATGATAAACAAAACAAAGTAAAAGCTGTTAATATGATCTTAAAATTGATCAAATTTATAATGTAATTAGTAAAATGGTTGCCATCATGAACAAGTGAGGCATGCACGAATATCTATACAAAATATTTCTCACCTTGGATATCTGAAGAAATCTCATACGCCGGTGGATTTAAAAGAAGATCCCTAATATACCTGATAGAGATGATATCACAGACACCAGATAAACATCAAATGTAAAATTAAGGGGGGTAAATGATACAAGATAGACAAAGAGATAAATATTAGAAATAAGTGAACTATCAGGAAGATTTAATAAGCACTTCAAAGTAGCATTGAAACAAAATTCAGTATTCATAAGGTCATAACTGCTGAAAGAAGAGGAAGTTATCCATATTAGCCAACAAACTAAAGCTTCTCAAAAAGGAGCTGACACAATGGAGCAATAAGGGCAATTGGAAGCGGAGGAAAGAAAATACCTTGTAGCAGTTGAGTGCATGGGAAGTCATTCTGGACCATAGAGTTTTGACTGATGATGAACTAATACAAAAGACCCACCTTGCCATGCGAGTTTGAGGAGGATGCTAAAAAGGAAGAATTAGCTTGGCGAACGAGACCAAGAGTACAGTGGTTGAAGAGTAGAGACAAGAATACTACTTTTTCCCACGGGTTGGCTAAATCTCACAAGAGATATAATTCCATGGATTCTTTAGAGATAGAGGGCAAACTATCTCTAATCCAGAAGAAATCAGAAGTGCCATTCAGAGTTTCTAACAAAGTTTGTATAAAGAAATAGAAGAATGCAGACCTGATCTCACTCTCCAAGGTACGTCATCTATTTCCACTGAAGACCAAGAATGGTTACAAAGAGAACTTGAAGAGGAAAAGTATGGGATAGCATCAAATCATGTGCAACTGATAGGGCACCTGGCCTGATGGCTTCAATATGAATTTTTTCCAAACTTTCTGGGAGATTGCTAAGCGTGATCATATGGGTACAATGCAATGCTTTCATGATCATCAGGTCTTTGAAAGAAGTTTGAATGCCGCATATGTGACTCTTATACCAAAAAAGCTAGGAGCAGTGGAACTAAAGGATTTCAAACCCATTAGTTTGATTTCTGTGATTCACAAGATAGTTGCTAAAGTGCTCATCTAAGTTGCACAGACTCTTCACTTTTGATACCGCATCCATGTAGGATTCTCCAAAAATACACAAATTTTGGAGAATCCGACACGCATCCGTTGACATTTTTGAAGAGTCCGAGCAACATAGGTGCTAACTGAAGATTGAAGAAGTGATGGACAATCTGTTGAATAAGCATCAAATGGCTTTTGTTAAAGGAAGACAGATATTGGATGCTGCTTTAACAGCAAATGGAAGTGTAGAAACCTGGATCAGGGGAGGGGCAGCTGGCTTAATGTGTCAACTAGACATTCAAAAGGCTAATGATCCTGTGAATTGAGATTACCTGCTAAGTGTTCCAGAACAAATGGAATTCGGGGACAGGTGGTTGAAGTGGATCAACTTTTGTATTAAAATTGTTAGGTTCTCCGTTTTAATAAATGGAGAACCTGTTGGTTTTATTCCCTCTAAAAGGGGAATCGGACAAAGGGAACCTTTATCTCCTTTCCTATCTATTTTGGCTATGGAAGGTTCAGTAGCATGATGATAATAGCAACTTTCAACTATTGGCTAAAGGGTTTCAGAATAGGAGTGGATGGTCTGGAGATATGTGCAGATGACACCATTATTTTTTCTGCAGCTATAGTGGGCCAAGTTACCTATGTCAGAGCCATGCTGGTGGCGTTTGAAGTTGTTTCTGGTCTAAAGGTGAACTGGAGGAAATCCCGATCAAAGAGGTAACAAATGTTTAGTCTTTGGCTAGTGTGCTGGGTGTGAAGTGGGCATTTTGCCCACAGTGTATTTGGGTATGCCACTGGGTAGGAAGTACAAAGAAGTAGAGATATAGGGCAACATTATAGAAAGGTCTGATAAGAGAGTAGCACACTGGAAAGCACAATATTTGCCATAACCCTGTGATCCGATTGCATCCTCTCCTCTCCGCCATAACTCTTAACAGTGTTGACGTCACCACAAGTTATCCAAGGTCCCCCCACATAGCTCTTTGACTGTTGCCACCTCTTCCCAACAAACTAGTTTCTCACTCCTAGTGTGAGGAGCATACGCACCAGCAAGAGACCAACTAAAAGCACTCTTTACTGCATCAAATCTGTAGGTAATGGAGTATTGGCCTATTTCTACCAAACTCCCTGTCCAAACTCTGCAATCCCACATAATTAGGATTCCACACCTATGCCCATCAACTTCTATATATCCACGTCTCATCCATCTGCTAGACCACAGCTGTTCAGCAATGTTTCCACCCCCGTGCTCACCTTTGTTTCTTGAAAGCAATAGATAGCTGCCTTCCATTTCAGTAATGCACTCCTAACAATATTCCTAGTCGACATGTTGTTAATCCCCCTTGCATTCCATGAAAGTAACTTAATCGTCATTTAATAAAACTCAAGTACTTTGTATAGAAGATGTAGATCAGATTGTAGGGTATGCTGATGAATACAATTTACCAAGTTCATAAAAAAGGCATGCCTTACACATAAGTGTCACAAAAGAAGGGGAGAGTTATGGTGATTAGATGCTTTTTGTGCAATGAGACTAGGGAGAGAAAAAAACCACTTGTTCCTACACTACAGATTCACTGCTCGACTGTGAGACCTGTTTTTCAGTCTCACAAAGACAGTGTGGACAATGCCTAAACACGCAGCTGATGTAATGAATTGTTGGATGAAAAGAGGGGGGAACAAAAGTCGGAAAAAAGGGAGGATTATACCCTCTTGCATGTGGTGGTGAATCTTAACAGAGAGAAATGGTATGTGTTTTGAGGCAAGATCAAATCAGTCCATGATGTGGAATGGAATCGTCTGCTGACTTTTTTTGTGTGTGTAAACACAACTGTATAGAGGATTTAGAGGAGTCAATAGCATTTCTAGGAGCTTTATAAAGCTAAAGTCTACTTTCTTTGTAACATGTTTTTGATGGCGTCCAGCATTCCCATTGTTGAAGAATACAACAGTACTAATTCTCAAAAAGGAAGAGGACGTTATCCACCTGAAAACGTTTTCAAAGAAATTACTAAATGGGAAATACAGTGAAAAGATCTGTGCACACTCTAACCTCTCCAGACCCCAATTGTGGGATTTCACTAGGTATGTTGGTAGCAGTGGAGGTGGGAAATACAATGATCAAATGAAGCCTAAGCGAAATTAGTAAACATGTCTTAGATTAAGCTACAAAATCAGAAGGTATACCCCATTTCCGTCAGTGCTTCTTAGGGGTTACACCTCTCTTAGTAGCTTGGACAAAGTCTACTTAACCGGCACAGTGTTTATCTAATGACCAAATGATTTGGGGGTGTAACAGATATAAGAACTAGTTCTGTTCCTTTGAAGTATTTCCATAACCACATTAAAAAATAGGAAAACTCTTTCGGAGCTATTCAAAAATTAAAATATAGTGTACTATCCCATATCAACGTGTAGACTATCAAATCGGCTTATGTAGAAGGAGTAAGCTACTCGTCAGGTGTTTAGCATGTAACTTCAAAAGTTTCTCAATGGATAGGAGTGACTTGTCGCTATTACCATGGATGGAGCAAGGAAAAAGAGTTACAAGTGTGGGAACAGAAGGCTATGCAAACTAGGCAAAGAGTTGTGTGGTATGATACAACGCAATCTCTAGAATACATAGGAGATCATATCCACGTAAAATTTAATATTATGTCCCATTTTATGTGGCACACTTTCCTTTTTTTATCCGTCCCAAAAAACATTTTAATTTTGAAATTCCCCGTTTATCCTTAATGAAACGATTTACAAACTACACAAATAACTAAGGATTCCTTTAGACCACAAGTTTCAAGTCTTCCTTTATTTCTTAAACAGCGGGCCATGCCATATAAAATTGGAGGGAAGGAGTAATAATCATTACTTTATGGCAAGTTAAACCAAACAAAAAAAAAACAGATTCCACAGCAAAACAGAGGGGATCATTTCCCAGACCACAGATTAATTAATTGAATCCCATATATTCTCCTTCCCCCCCCCCCCCCCCCAAAAAAAAAAGAAGTCTCCTGTTAAGCTAAAGTGCTAAACCATGAAATAAAACAACCACTAAATTTTCAGAGATCGTGAATTACCCATGCACGTGGACCTCTATACAACAAAAAGACAAGTACCAGCTTAGATAAACAAATATGAGTTCTTAAGGAGCTATAGGTTCTCAATGTCTGGAAAACAAACATAGTCATTGTATGCTGCTGTAAAGAACAGTGATCCCAACACCTTTGATAATTCTGTGGCCAAGACAAGGATTATTAAAATAGCAATTGGATGGAGCAAAAACTATAGCAGCACAGGTACAAAACAATTATTGCTGGTTTTTGGAAGTTGGGGTTCACTAAATAAACAGAGAGAACTCCTTGCAGTAAGGGCAGAAAATTGTTAGCAGTAAAACAATGCTCACTTACAGAACTGGTAGACCACTGCAATGTGGAGGAAGCAACACTTTTAACAAACATGGAATCCCTTCAGTTGGAATAGCACCTAAAGGTAACAAACCCCGGAAACAGATGTTTCAGCCTAGGGTGACACCACATAATGACAGAATGTAACTGAATTAGACACAATTTAATCATTACCAATTTGTGTGGCAGTTCCAAGGTGTAAAGGACGGGGCCTATTTTCTGAAACAACAGTGACATTTCGGAATGGAATGTCATCATCAAGACCATATAGCTCTTTTACCTGAAATTTTCATTACTTTGAATGTTGTAATTTCAAACAGAAGTAACAGGTAGGGTCACACAAACAATGAAAAGATGTAACCCAAACCTTGAACAAAAGCTCATCAATAGGATTGCCATCCAACCATTCCATCTGTCTAGCATTACATTCTCCCCACAAAAGTCCACCTTCACCAAACTCTCCCCAACGTGATGTTCCTGTGAGGAGACCCTCCAGCTAAATGAAGGACTGAATAACATTTACATATATAAATAGAAAAGGTCTGAACAGAAGTGTTGCCTTCTGATCTAATGTTACATGCAACTGCCTAAACATCATTGTAGATTCAAAACACAATATCTGATTAAATAAACCTACCAACTCCCCCCCCCCCCCTCCTTCCCTCATTTTCGGAACTGGATAGCAAACAAATTAGTTGAGTCAATGGAAGACCTGAAAGTAGCACAGAAGTTGAACATGTTCAGGAAAAGTCCACAACTAACTCTTCAAGGTTTTGTTCCGACCAGTCATATCCTATGTGGTTTTCGGCATTTAAGATGAAGGCTATTCACATCTAAACTCACCTTGCTTCCTTGATTATTATGAAGAACCAAATTATTCACAATTTAACAACCACTCGGAATGCCAAAAGTACAGAAAACTATGGAAGTAGTTTTATCCTACGTGAAATTCTACAAAATTTCCTTTTCTTTTATCAGAAAAGAGATAACGAAATCTGGAGGATTCCCCATACTATGAAACTGCTTCTCAGTGCAGTGAAATTCCCCTGCAACCATTCTCCAATGCCAGAAACATACACGAAATGGTAAGTGAAAATTTTCATGCTTTCAACTTATCCATGGTGCAAGGTAATGAGTTAATGTGGTCTTTCGTGCACATTATCTCTTATCTAACTCTCCATTTACCTATTCTCATCTCGATGTATCTCTAGCTGATACCCCTTCCCATGTTATCCTATCCAGCTAGTCAAATTCAACCTAAAGGTTATTGTAAATTTTTAGCATGGTCACACACACACACACACACATATATACAACAACAACATACCCAGTATAATCCCACGAATGGGGTCTGGGGAGGGTAGATTGTACGCAGACCTTACCGCTACC
>JAABOM020000110.1:25493600-25515061 GCA_011800125.2 Solanum clarkiae
TGGCTGTCCATTTACAGATTGTATATAGTTATACATGTAATTGCTTGTATAAATAGATGAAGGAAATATATGAAAGACATCTTTTCTTGAGCATAAAAGAAAATATTTTCAGAAATTCTCTGTTATTTTGTCACTTTGAAGTTAAGAACTTCCCAGTTTTATATATAGTTTTAATATATATGATGATATGATATGATATGTTGCTGAAAACCTAAGCAGACATTAATTAGTAGATTCAACTGACATGTAAAAATCGAAGAAATACAAAAATTAAAACTGTATAATTGCAACTAGAAATAAAAATGTACATACATGAATCTTGAGCTATTCATAAGTAATTACCCTGATATAAATCGGCTTTTACGAGTACGAGCTTGAGTTGGACCCTGAACTTCCTCTACGACACACTACAAAGGCAAACATGACACAGCTGTACAAATTACTAAATCTGTTTTGTGCATGACTAAAACGAAGCAAGGGTCAGAGAGGCACTTGCTATACGTGGAAAAAGATGGAAGAAGTAGAAAGATCTCCAGTCAAATAGTCAAAAGAACATCATAAGAAATTAGCATTTCAAGACACTAGTCAGATCATAACTTCACTAAGAAAAGGCATCAGTTTAATTCTTTAAGAGAAAAATCCAACTGTTGCAAGTTCATTAACATACCAATATAAATTTCCACTTCACACTCATGTATTAAAAATATATAAGAACTTATCCAACAACAAGGATATGAAAATTCTGACTGATAGTTTGGGGATCGCACTAACCACAGAGAAACCATTACGTGTGAGGTCATCTAACGTTTGTCTTAGATTCTGCAAAAAGAACAAAAAATATGACATAGTTTACATGACAAAGAAATATGGAGTAAGAGTAAACAAATAACATAAATTTATCTTAAGAAACGACTTAAAGAACATCAGAAAACTCAGCATACTCTACTGGCAGTTTCTCAGGTATTATTGTGCAGGAAGATGACAAAATAAAACTGCACAAATGTATTTTATGTCAACATTGAAGTGGGACCAATTCAAGGACATAAGGCCGTTAAAGGTATTCTCACTCAACGAGCTTCAAAAAGAAGGAACCAGTTATACGTGAACATAATAAAACAAGTAGGCAAGAAAACGAAACAAGAAAATCAAATGATGCCCTTTTTCATTCGCATATTAACAGTTTAGACATATCTAAGAGCTTCTTCACCCTTTTAAAGGAGGTAAAGAAAACAAACCAAGCCTCAAGCTCGGTTTCTACATGGTCCCAAACAAGATATTCTAAGGGCAGAAATCTGGTTCACAAGAAAAATCAATTCTTAACCCTACATTAGCATGGAGGCCCATTCATGCAAAATATGTAATCCATGTAATGTTTAAACCTTTTGAACAGAAAATAAAAATAGAAAAAGAATAATTAATATACATACATACACATATATATAAAAGAAAAAGAAAACAGTACCACAACTGGACAACCAGCTTTTGGTATACTATCTGAGCGGAGGCCACCAAATGGATTTAAACCAGCATATTCCACAAGAATACAAGCATCGAATCCAATTGCTTCATAAAAATCGCCTACCTGGAAAGTCAAAGAAGAACAAGAAGCACTCCTCATTGATTTTGATCACAGCAGTGCTCATTAATTGAGGAACTGGTACAGTGACTTTTAAGCACATTTAAAAGAAGAGTAAATGAAAGCTGTAAAATCATACTCTACAGAGCAAAACTTCACGTGGAAATTTTGACTTGAACTGCAACATCTCCGAGTTAAGTGTTCCCTCTTTAAGACTGATAAATTTACAAAGGTAGCCTTTGTTAAAACCTCAAGTAATATGAGACCAGTAATAGACAGACAAATACACAAGGTGATATGAGACAAGTAATAGACAGACAAAGACACAAGGTGATGTAAGCATATGATAAATTTACAAAGGTAGCCTTTGGTAAAAAGTTAGGCAATATGAGACAAATAATAGCCAGACAAAGACACAAGGAGACTTAAGAATAAGTTAATTATGTATATGTGTATAATTTTTCATGTCGATGTCCAGACCTGACGGTTAGTAGTCTGTACAGAACTACTAAGGTCAAATTGTTTTTGCAGCCTGGATTCTCTTTGCTTTTAAGCAAGGTTTCCTAAACCATGTCAAAAATCAAATAATATTATTATGGGTTCAAAATAGTATTATATAATTTCTGGCATGGTTAGGGAACATGCTAAAAAAACAACAACATTATGGATTTTCGTGGAATTTGCAAAGCCTGTCAACCATCATTTAGCGCATATTTATAATATATTTATATCCATGTGAGTATAGGCAGAAAATTCATCATAATAATATTGATATACTTAGACATTGGACCTTGCACTTTGAGTTCACAACTCAACAACTCACTTCTGACAAGGTTATATCTATGAGGATATAAGAGCGAGAATGTGCAAAAAAACAAGAATATCAGCAAGGAAAGACAAGGAGATCTCAAAGAAAATCTAAAACTCTTCTCAGCAGAGCTTCAGATTCCAATTTATAGAGGAATAAACCAAGAAATACATAAATACATTTTGATTTGCAAATTAAATCATGCAACTGTGCTTTATGGAGAAAAACAAAGAATTTCGCCAGAAACCTTCTCTTTTTTTCCTTTCGATAAGGATTTTAGATTATCACTGAACCCTTGATTAAACTCTTCGCTAAATTGGAAGAAAAACTAGTTTAAAGACTTCCTAAAGGAAGAATCAAAAGACAACATTAAAGATCTAACCTTCCATTTCTCAAACTCGGATCCACACCAAGCAAGTTACAATATGTAAGCCTCTTAGCCAGTAGAACAGAAGAAGGCTTTCTCAGGAGTTCCATTCTCTACAACATAAAATTATGGTGGCATAATATTATACAATAATTCAACTCTTGTTTACAATTGTTAAAAAAAGGAAAAGAATCGCATATTTTCATCCTGCAGTTATAAATCAACCCAGTCATGAAGAAAAATGTAAACCACCTCTTTCCACCACATAATATTAACATAGTCTTTTTCCTCTGGAACAGCTTTTGGTTGTTTGACTTTTTTTGCCGTTGTGGCAAAAAACTTCCGCTCCTTGAAGCAATGTATCTGCTCTCGGTACCTGACACTAAACGGGTGAATACAGAAATTGAAAACAAAATTTATTTGGATCCAGAAATTTGACATCAGTAGTTGATATGAGAGTTATATAAAATAATTTAATCAAAGCAACATATGCAGACTGAAGTTATCTTATCCCAAAGCTTAGAATTGGAACTCCCTTAGTCACAAATATCCTAAGTGCGTCCAACTCGCAACAACCTGTAGACAAGCACTATATATGCCATCAACCATAAGTCACAGATTATTCCTCTATTTAAGGATTCGCAGTTCAAATTTACTAGAAAAACTCTGATCCCCTTTACACCTTAAAACCTTCTACTAATATTTATTCAGTCCTCAAAGCTTTATCTTTCTGTAAACCATTTAAAGAACATCACAGGAACAATAGCTATCTGTGATTCAGCCTCAAACTGATATTAAGACCTAGATGCAGTTTCAAGAAAGCTTCTACAACTTTCCAATATATGAAAGATGCAGACTTTGATTGTGGATCAATCCCAAACAAGCCAGTATTAGAACCACCATGTATGAAAGTTTCATACATTATAGTCACAGAAGAGAAAGCTCCTAATTCCACGGCAGAAAGAGCAAGTTTTCAGCTAATAAACTTAACCCCCACTAGTAACTAGGATTGCAAGGGACGAGATAATCTATGACATGCTGATTTACTGTGGAGGAAATTGGCTATCTAAGAAGAGAGAGTCATTCGCTTCACAAATTATTCATCTATTTATTTATGTTATCTTGCCATGCATCATTGAGACTCAAATAGAGTTTATTCAAATCCCTACTCACGCTTTGACTCAAGGAGAAGATGAAGAGAAGATGAAGGGCATGGGATGTTGCTCCTCCAGCACATATGTGGATCATATAGCGAGAGAGGAATAAAGAGCTTTTAAGGGAATAGAAAGACTCTGTATACTTGAGAAATAGCCTGTTTCCTTACTTCTTTTTGGTGCACCCATGTGATTCCAACATGTATAGATGGAGTGAGTGTTATTTGTAGAAAGCCATGTCCCCTTGCGAGGTTTCCTACTTTCAGTATACTTTTGTCTACAGGCAAGCTTTCCCCCTTTTCTAATGAAATTTATCAAAAAAGGAAGTAGCATGACAAGGTGCCAATTTTAACATTGAAATCCAACAATTTGAAATAAAGAATGACAGCTAATTCATTCAATTTTTTTACGTCTAACTATATTAGCGAACTTTCAGGTACTAACTACTAAAATCACTAATCTTGATGAGCACACATGGACCGCTGCTCAGAACCTTTGTATCCCCATTTCTTGTACTCAATATAAGTATAATTAATTTCCAAAAAAAAAATTTACTGCATTTGGTCCTCTCCTTGATAACCTTACTGCATTTGGAACCTTTTTCAACTTCAGGAAGCAGCGAGTCCCTCCTTTCCACTACTCTCAAAATCCACAATACATCCTCACACCACCACCACCCTACATCCTCACAAAAGACCTACCTAACAAAAAGAGGATACTAGTTGGTGTATCAAAAAACAAATTTGGGGCTGCCCTCATTTACACATGAGAGACTAAAACAGGCGTTTCAAATTATGAAGAACTAAACAGATAAAGAAGCTGAAGGGGAGCCTCAACATCTACTATATATACATACAAGTAATTTTATTTGAACTAAGCACACAACGAAGTCAAGGGGGGCCTCAACATCCACTATAAGAAGTCGAAGGAGGGGCTCAACATCCACTATATATACATACAAGTAATTTTAACTAAGTATCAAGAGTGTAATTTTCCGCCAAAGGGGGTTGGGATGAATCCTTAGCCCTTGGGCCCTAGCTAAAGCTTAAGCAACTTAACTAATAGGCTTCACTCAACTTTCCAATACTAACAAGATTTCCAGGGACACCAGTTCTTCCTACAAATAACACATACAATAAAAGGAAAAAATCACAGCTTTTTCAAACAAGACAACAAATTCTTGTTTTCTGGGCTTCCACAACCAGCACCTTTCGACTAACCCAACAAATAGTGACCTTTTTCTCCAGACCCAGAAACAAATACATGAACAGCATTCAACTTTAAGCAAGAAAATGGAAAGCCTTACAGTTTGTGTGGAGAGGACGAGAAGAAACGGCGGCGAAGTGGGGGCCGGAGAAAAAGGGATAGTGAACGCCAACGGGGAACTGAAACGACGACGTTTTTCGCCGTAACCCAATACATTGCTCGATAGAAGAGCACACCGCACAGTGTGTGTAACTGTGTGTTCTGTTCCTCCCGGCAGAGAAAGGTGTACACTGTGTCGGAACTCGGAAGAAGAAAAGACTTATTTTATATAGGAGTATTATTTTTATTTTTGAAAAAAAATCTGTTTTGCAATTAAAATTAGGATAAAGTACATAGGAAAGTACAAATTACTATTAAAATATATTAAGATAGAATGTTTGAAAGGTAATGATTTGAATAAATTAATGGTGTTGAGCTAACTTCAATACAGGTGAAACATGTCGATAAATAGTGTGTTTCTAATTTCATCTCTCGTTTCAGCGTCGTCTTTGTTATCCATTTGGTTTCTATTTACGTGAAGGCAAATTTTTATATAAAATTTAATACTTTTAATTAATAGTATATTCTGAAAATGACAAATTATACATACTTTAGAAAGAGATTTTTTCCCTCAATAAATGTCCAAAGGGAGTATGATATAATTGTTCTGTCATTTTTCGACCTCCTCCTCTTCCTTTCTATCTTTTAAGTAATGATATTGATGTGTCTTATTGTCAATCAATTTTTTTAACCATAAATAAGAAATGACAGATTGTTTTGTGTGTAAGAGGTAAACGCTAGCCTTTTCTTTTTTTCATTCTGTAATTATTTTACTTATGAAGTAGTCGATTACCATCTATTGTTGTATTTGTCTTATATCTTGCTATTTTATTTTTTATTTTTTTATGATATTGTATTGATTACAATCATTTTTGAGTTAAGAGTTTATTGAAAATAGGTTTTCCATCTCATAAAGATAGTAATAAGGCTTGTATATATGTTATGTTTTTCGGACCTTATTTATGAGATTATATTGAATATATTATTGCTATTACTATTATGCTATATTTAAGATAAATTACTTTAAATATCTTCATAGATTTAATTCTAAATCGCATTCTTATGTTATAAAAATAAAATACTTCTACTTTTTATACCATAAAAATCTTCCACAAATATATTCATATTATTCTTTTTACAGTATTTGAATTTTTATACAATGAAAATCCACACAAAGTAACTTTCTTCAGACTAAGTTAATTTTTAAGACATTCCAAAGGAGAATAATAAATACGAAAACTTAAATAAAAATAAGAAATTCCTAAAGAATAAAATATTACATACATAAAAGAATATCAATAGCTTACATGTTTAAAAGGTGCAAGAAAAATATTACTAAATACCTGATATATATATATACATACATATATATATATATATATATATATATATATATATATATATATATTGTTGATTAATAGCGCGTGATTATTACTGACTTGTTTGGCTATTCGTATAAAAGCTCAAAAGGTATCACCTATTGTTAATTATTTATCTTAATGAACCTTATCAATTCCAATCAAGAACAATAATCAATTTTTTTTATTTAACGTCCTTTTTCGCTAGCTAGTATCAAGAGCCATCTCACTAGTTATCATCAAACCAATAGGCATGCAAATAGGGTATCGAACGGCTCCAAATCATCATATTCATATTCTAACTATGTGCATATATATGATTAAAACAAATAAGATTTTCATAAAAACTCGAAAGATATTATCATAACCTCACGATAGGAGACAATATGTATATATAACTTAATTTGTGAACACATCTAATCTATTGTATATTTATAAAAAAATTCTATGTAAGTGTTAAAAGTACAACATGAATGCATAATGCTATTTTATATCTATTTTGATGAAGGAACTGTACAATATTAGAAAAGTAAAAGACCTATACTTATCTTTTTACTGTCAAAATCTAATAGGTAAGATTATTAATCAAAATTTTGTTTCTCCATTTCAACATTCAACAGCTATACTAGCCACCCTTTTGCCATAAAAAGTCCACTCAATCATTTCAATTTGTTAGTAATTTTTTTTATTTTTTCTAATTTTGATTTTTCACGTAACATATTTAATACTATCTAAATACGATACCACAACATTCAAACATGTTGTTTACTCTCCCTTAAGATCGATTTAAGATCAAAATCAGACAAATAAATTAAAGCGGAGATATAACAGTCAAAAAACAACAATATGCATCATGTCCCTAGATAGAAATGTCATAGAGGATCTTTTTGTGCAATTCATAAAGGTAGTTCAGAAGCTAATAACTGAATTCTCTGCTACTGGAAATGGCTTCTTTGTCCACCAGCTCTACTTTTCTCAACAAGGTATGGGAGTTCTTGTAAAAATCAGTTCTTTTTCCAAGAATTGATCAAAATCACTATGATTTAACCATGTTTGTTCTCTTTTATATGCAGGATGTTGTGTCTTTATCTGATTTGTCTCCAATATATCATTTTTCCCGGAGAAGATTTTCCAAGAAAATTGTTTCTGTGATCACAAAGCCAAGTTCAAGAATGCCTGCCACCACTGGCTCAGTTGAGTTTATTTGTTTCTGTTAAATCTTTTATAATAAAGTTTGCCTTTTTTCATATAGCCAAGGGTGTGATCTAGTGGTCTAAAGTAAGTGGAGAATTCTCAGGACTCAGGTTCAAATAAAAATACTAGGTGATTTCTTTTCATTTGTCCGGTCAAAGTTAGTTGATACCTGTTGGTGGTGGGAGCTCACAGGTATCCCGTGGAACTAGTTTAGGTGGGTGAAAACTTGTTCTGGACACAACAATTATCTAAAAGTTAAAAAACTAGGTGATTTCTCGTGTCTGTTCTAGTTTTGGTGGACAGAGTTACATGATACTTGTTGCTGGTGAGAGGTGACAGGTATACCATGGAATTAGTCAATGTGATTTCTTCTCATTTATCCTAGTCATTATGGACAGAGTTACCTAGTATCTATTCCCAGTGGGAGGTGATAGGTATCCCGAGAACTGATTTGAGGTGTGAGAAAGCTGGCCCAAACATCACGATTATCAAATAAAAAAAGTTACCCTTTTCGTATTTTATAGGTCATGGTACTTGATGTTTGTGAAATTTTGGTTTTTTTAGGTGAAGAATTGGATGACTATGACAGAAAAATTGCTAGCTAAAACTTCTGAGAAGCCGCATGTGGTTCCAGGTGAGAATTTGTGGGTCAATGTTGATGTTTTGATGACAAATGATATTACTGGACCTGGTGCTATTGGAGTATTTAAAAGAGAATTCGGAGAAAATGCCAAGGTATGCTAATATAGTCATATTGTTGAGTACTTGAATTCAAGTTGAGTTTCATTATTGTTATTATAAATGGTTAGTGATTTATGTTTAGAGGATATCAGAGCTTTTAGTTTATGAACATTCACAATCGAGGAAAATGCTGCAACTTCCATCAAACAAGAGCAAGTTAGAGTTTGATTCCTCTCCCAGAGTCGAATTCCCAAGTTCATGTAGAAAGAGGGCAAGCATTCGACTCGTGTCTAGTTGAGTTCTGTATCATCTAGGAAAGTAGAATTTCTGCAGTAACTTAGCTATACAATATACCCTGCGATGAAGCAGCTGCACAGAATAAGTGATTCATAGTTGAGGTAGTGAGAATAGTTGATGTAGAGTAGCATGCTGATCTAAATTTCTTATCTAGTAAAAAGTTTCACTTGAGCGGAGGTTGATTTTCTTGTTGGGGCACTTCTATTGCTCTAATAATGCCAGGGATTGTTTGTTTTCTTTAAATTCTTAGGTCTGGGATCGTGAAAAGGTAGTTGTCATACCCGATCACTACATTTTCACAGCTGATGAACGAGCAAATCGTAATGTGGATACTCTGAGGGACTTCTGCAATGAGCAAAATCTTAAGTACTTCTATGACATTAAGGACCTCGGAAACTTCCAGGTAAGCTATTGAATCTACAACATATTATGGGTATCTACGAGCTTTTGTATCATTTTATTGCTGTCTCTAAAACATAGTGGACTGAATATGTTGACAGGCTAATCCAGATTACAAAGGAGTGTGCCACATTGCTCTTGCCCAAGAAGGTCATTGCAGACCAGGGGAGGTGAATTTTGTGCTATATATTCAAAAATCCTAATATGTCTTGTCCTTCAATGTACTTATTTTTGAAGGGGAGTCTTGGCATAACTACTAAAGTTACTGCCATGTTACTAGAAAGTCACGGGTTCGAGCCGTTGAAACAGCCTCTTGCAGAAATGCAGGGTAAGGTGGTATATAATAGACCCTTATGGTCCGGCCCTTCCATAGACCCCATGCATAGTGGGAGCTTAGTGCACTGGCCTGCCTTTTTTGATGTACTTCATTTGACTTTATTGGTTGGTCTGCAGGTTTTGGTAGGTACAGACTCACATACATGTACTGCAGGAGCATTCGGGCAATTTGCATCTGGAATTGGAAATACTGATGCTGGTTTTGTGCTCGGTACTGGAAAGATTTTGCTCAAGGTATGTTACTGTTTTGTTTCTGGTGAAAATGGAAATTCTTAATTGTGCTCGATTTCCCCTAGATCATAAAACTCTTTTAGCAATTAGAGGAGCATTATCTTTAGGTGGTTATGATAATATACTCCATGAACTTGCTTATGGATCTCATGCATGCACATGATGGCTTTACACTTTGGTGGGAAGGCGGATTATGATATGTTTATCGATCTTTTAGGACATGGGCTCAAAATAGTGTGTATCTTAACAGATTACATGTCCGTGTCTCGTTGACTTGTATGAGATACATTATCTACCTAAAGTTTTCAAATCTTTCATCATTTAAGGAGGCAAGCCCATTGAAATTCTAAATAGATTCCCACGGTTCAGGTCCCTGCGGCTCTCACATATATCTACTATGAAATACAGGTTCCTCCAACGATCAGATTTGTATTGGATGGTGAAATTCCCAATTACATACTAGCTAAGGATTTGATTTTGCAAGTGAGTTCTTCAGACAGCCTCTTAATATTTTTTTTCCTTTCCCCTTTCGGAAATACTAGGAACTGCCACGCGTGCTGCACATGTGTACATCACGCACGATATAAGTACTATGTATATCTTTTTAGAATCTTACTGAACACGAATACTCATATGTTTTTCATATGTTTATATGGTTAGATATGAAGGGGAACCTTGGAGTAACTGGTAAAATTGCTGACATGTGACTAGGAGGTCGCGAGGTTCAAGCCTTGGAAATAGCCTCTTGCAAAACTGCAAGGTAAGGCTGCGTACAATAGACCCTTTTGGTCAGACCCTTCTCCGGACCATGCACATTGCGGGAGCTTTAGTGCAGGGACTACCCTTTTATACTTTTAATATCACATGCTAGTGTAAAAGATTTGTGTTTGGGAAAGACTAATTTGTCTATTTAGCCTAATTGGGACTTCACTTTGTATATGATTATTGGGCTTCATTTATCTCAAAAGAAGTCTAGAATCTTAGCCTTTCTTTATGTAAAGTGAAGAAAACAAGACTTTTCTCTTGTTTATACATGAGGTTTACTGTATTCAACAATAAGGATGATTGTAAATATGACATCCCAGGTTATTGGCGAAATTTCTGTAGCTGGTGCAACATACAAGACGATGGAGTTTGTCGGAACTGCTGTTGAAAGTTTAACAGTAAGTCTGTTGACTTATTGTTGGAAGTAACCGAGTTACATTGTTCTGACTTATTACTCTCTCTATGTTTTACATGTTGTAAAGATGGAAGAGAGAATGACGTTATGCAATATGGTTATTGAAGCTGGTGGAAAGAACGGCGTTATTCCAGCTGATAAAACAACTTATGACTACCTTAAGGTAAGTGTGACATTTCCAGTTTAGCTTATGATAAAAACAACATTGACTAGATGTCTTAGTTACTCCCTTCAGCTCCTTGGTGGAGTGAAGTAAGACAAGTTTCTCTTTCTAATGAACATCTTTCGCGTTTTTTGGTCACAGGACAAGACTACTGTTCATTATGAACCTGTCTACAGTGATGAGCAAGCCAGGTATGCAACACCAAAAGACATAGGTATAGAACCACTCGTGTTTTTCCGTAAGCATTACTTGTGATCTCCTGAAGGAGAGACTTGGAGCAATAGTAAAAGGGTCTCCGTGTGACCTATAGGTCAGGGGTTTGTTGAAGAAATTGCTTAGCATGTTTGCATGACTTATGAGGTGATTTCTAATTTCTATATATTCCAGATTTCTTGCAGAGTACCATTTTGGCATCTCAAAGTTGGAGCCCTTAGTAGCAAAGGTGTGTCATAGATTGGCTGATAACACTTTGACACATTCATCATAAGTCTTGCTTGTGCATGTGATCTTCAATCAGCTTACTTAAAATCATCTTGAAATATCCTCTTTTTTTTATGTACTCTTCAGCCTCATTCTCCTGGTAATCGCGCTTTGGCAAGAGAATGCAAAGATGTTAAGATTGACAGAGTATATATTGGATCTTGTACCGGTGGGAAAACAGAGGACTTCATGGCTGCTGCCAAAGTTTTCCTAGCATCAGTAAGATCTCTCTTTCTCAAAATTGCACTGTGTACTGTGTGTGAAATTTATATATATCCATTCTGTTGCACTTGTCTTATGTAATTACTTTAATCGCCTGTTTATCGATATGCCTGACTTGCTGTTGATGCACAAGGCTTCCAAAATGTATAAATAAGGCCCCGGTGAAGTCTGAGTAACCAAGGCCTATATCTATCCCAATGTTTGAGTCCGCGGGGTTTTCTTGCCTGTGTTCTTTCTCTAAGAACATTTATTTTCTCTTAATCCGGCACGTTTAAGATGTGTAAGTAGTACTAGTAGCACTGATATCTGTGGCATATGCTAATTTTGATGAAAAAAATTGATACCCTCCTGTTTTTGTGATTGATGATGAGTTGTTAGGTAGTTGTGATGACAACCATGTTGACTCAGTGATTGACAGTGTTTGTGCTGACAAGATAGGGCTTAATCGTGATAAAAAGCATGATCTGAAATGGATTCAGTGCCAAGTGCGTCTGAGTGTAATTGCATGATTCTTATACTGTATGTCAATTCAAAACTTGTCCAGTTACTCTGACTAAGACTATAGGTTAGTCAGTTAGGAAAGGATCATAGGTCGTCGTTCGTATTAGTCCACTTAGCCTTCTCGGTGAATATCTGGGATGTGATATTTCTCTGACTCTTTCGATACCATCTTCGATAAGTTGAACAGCACTTCTGGAAAAATGCCAGTTTTATAGGGGCAGCCAATTCTTTTTACCATTTTGTCACTAAGATTTCTTGTTTTATTACATCTTTGGTGGCTAACAGAATATTGCATCATTGAAGCAGGGAAAGAAGGTCAAAGTTCCAACGTTTCTCGTCCCTGCTACACAGAAGGTTTGTGCTCTTAACCATTGTTCTGTCAGATTCGGACACACCTTTGTCCAACATGAACGTTATGACGTTGTACCATATGATGCAAAACTTCGCAATGTTTCAGGTCTGGATGGATTTATATACTCTTCCAGTTCCAGAATCAGGCGGAAGAACATGTTCACAGATTTTCGAGGATGCTGGCTGTGATACACCAGCAAGTCCTAGTTGTGGTGCTTGTATGGGTGGACCTAGAGACACTCATGCTCGGTTGAATGAACCTCAGGCAAGTTTCACCATTTTTTAGAAGTAAAAAGTTGTAGTAGTCACCATTCTTGCATTTTTTTCGAATCTCCTTGTTAGAATTTCTGGCCTGGCTCCTCTATATGGTACCATTTCAGCATACTAGACATGAAAGTTTTATCGCGCTGTTGCAATGTGGAATAACATTGAGCTGAACGGACGATTTTTTTCAGGTCTGTGTCTCAACCACAAACAGAAACTTTCCAGGGAGAATGGGCCATAAAGAAGGTCAAATTTACCTTGCATCTCCATACACAGCTGCAGCATCAGCATTAACTGGTCGCGTTACTGATCCTCGACAGTTTCTGCAGTAACATGCTTGATTATTCATCTTAAAACGCGCTTGATCTTAAACATTCTGTTGTTGATTTGCAAGACTGTCTAAAATAATATTACAGGTTTCTCAAATTGTCTTGGTTGTGGTTACATTTATGTACCCCTGGAAAGGAAAATACATGCTGAGTTTTGTGAGTAGCCTTATCTAAAATATCAATGTGTTAATATAACTTCTAATGTACTGTTTATTTGCACTAACTACACTTGAAAATATGTTGTTGATGGAATGAGATCCGATTCCATGACTTCTTTTTGATAACATGTTGAATTGTGTCAATCGTTTCGGTTATGCCTTTAAACTGTTGGTTAAACTAGTATTTTAGTCCCGCACATGACTAGTATAGAAATGAGGCTTGCCACTCATATTTCCAAGAGAGAGCGCTTTAAATATCTTGGGTCCGTCATTTAGAGTAGTAGTGATATCAATGATGATGTCACACATCTTATTGGGGTAGTATGGATGAAATGGAGACTTGCCTCTGGAGTATTGCATGATAAGAAGATACCACCTAAATTTAAAGATAAGTTATACAAAATGGTAGTTAGACAGTCTTTGCTATATGGGGTGGAGTGTTGACCACTCAAAAACTCACATGTTTAGAAGATGCAGGTTGCGGAGATGAGAATGTTAAGATGGATGTGCGGACATACTAAGGGTGACAAGATTAGGAATGAGATCCTTCGGGAGAAGTTAGAGGTAGTCTCTGTGGCAAACAAGATGAGAGAAGTGAGACTGTGATGGTTTCGGCATGTGTAAAGAAGAAGTGTTGACAATCTTGTTAGGAGGTGCGAAAGGTTTGATTTAGAAGTTACGTGGAGGGATAGAGGTAAACCGAAAAGTATTTGTGGGAGGTGATTAGATAGGATATGACACAGCTTCATATCACCGAGGACATGACCTTAGATAAAAAGAGTAGAGGTCGCGTATTAGGGTAGAAGGTTAATAGGCTAGTAGGGGTTGGATGATGTCTTAAAGCCTTGTGATATAGCAGGATAATAGAAGTAGCTATGTCTTTATATATTGTGTTGTTATTATCCGTCATTTATTTTGCTACTTTTATTGTATTTACTAGTTTTCGGACACGTGCAAAGCACGTGTATCCCATATTATTTTTTATATAGAATTTTTGGAATGATTAAAATTCTATGAACGCAGGCACAAGTAACGAATAATAAAATACCACAATTACAAATTTATCCTTGAAACTATGACTCAAAAGAAAACAAATGAGAGATGTATTTTAATGTTTTAAATTAATCTTTTTAAACAACCAATTGTAAATTTGATACTTTGGTTAATGTCACAAATGACTAATTTGAGCCTGATAAAAATATAGATTTAGGACAATTAGAGTTTCAGGGGAAATTAAATTAAAGATGTCTATTAGATAGAAAACACACACCAAATAAATAAACACAAAAGGAAAGAAATACAAACAACATTCTTAAGACTTTAATCATAACGATATAGATTTTAAAAGATATACAAAATTGATATAGAATTTTCAGGTTCTTGTTGACGCCTTCTCCCAAAACCAATCGAAATTCAGGAGTTATCTTCACCAAGTGGAGCTAAAGCATGAATCACATGATGTAATAATAATATAAGCTCTCACTACTTTATTAATTATAGAATGAAAAAGATAACCTTGGGTAGGGGTTATGAAACAAAAAAAATGAATTTATATAGATAAAAATTAAGGAGGACCAAGAGATATTTTTAAAAATTAAATTAAATATTTTAAAGTTATAGATATGAAAGGCATGAGAGTTATAGATATTAAAAATAACAATTGAATAAATTATTAAATATAAATAAAAAAATAAAAAAATTTCAATGCTTACTAATATACTGATTTTTCATCAATATCTAATTAAATAAAGGAGTTAAAAAGTCACTAAAGTGACTGCTAATTTATTATGAGATGTTAGGAGTATTTGAAAAGGCTCAATTTATTATGTAATGCTAGAAATATATGAAAAAACTCAATTAAGAATGTTTCGACTTTTAATAATATATGATGATAAGTTTTCAATTATTTTCCCCTCTAGTCTTTTTTTTTTTTAATATCTAGTACTTTCTGCTTTTTGAAACCTATTTATCTCTATGAGATAAAGGTAAGGTCTGCGTACATTTTACCCTCTCCAGATCCCTACTTGTGGGATTTCACTAAGTATGTTGTTGTTGCACGTGACTAGTACAGAAGCTTAACCGCAAATTTATTTTTACAATACCTTTCTAAACTAGACAAAAATTCAGATGGTAGCATGAAAATATCCAATTTGTGTAAATCATCACAAGTTTATTTTTCAATTTTATTTTATGTTATGCTAGATGTATAGGTAACTATTGCCTAAATGAATCTTCTTTTGGGTGCCACAAATGAAAGTTGTCTGCAGTTTTGCCTCACATTAGAAGGTAACTTTCATGATCTTTTTGAGATAATTTGGAAGTGACAAACACAATAGTTGGTGACTGAGATCTGAACTCAGATAGTTTCATCATTGTGTAGGGTTCCTATTGTTAGGAAAAGTGGAGAAAAAAGGAACAAACATAATGGATAGGAGCATGAGTTTAGTATATTTTATGTTAGGAACCTCCTAGAAACACTATGCAAATAAATACTTATAATCACTATTTTTATTATACTTAGTGGTGGCCTCAGTGGACCTGTGACAGACAAAATGAGAAAAGCGATATTGTGATAAATTTAGTATGTGTTAGAGAAGTATTGATGCTCCTGTCAGGAAGTGTGAGAAGATGGATTTAGAGCTTACATGAAAAGATAAAAATAGACCAAAAAAATATTAGAAAAAATAATTAAATAGAATATGACGCAATTTTGTATCACCGAGGGCGCGACCTTCCACTTTCCCATACTTATTTTGTCTCCTCATGGACTCCACAAGGACTATTGGAATACAGTTGTCACTTGATCAATGAATTAATTATGTTTAGAATGACCAACATCAGTCATAATCAGAATTATTTCATCATAAGAATATAAAGTTACATATATAGTGTGTTTTGTTTTTTAATATTCTGACCTTATCTGAATAATTATGTGATTAGACAAACTAAACATACTTGTGTTCAGGAGGAGATAATAATATTTTACCTGAAAAATGTATACCAGTAAGAAAGGAGCTTATTCTGATGGAATATAAAATTACTGAGGGAAAAAGCTACAAACACATTGAGACAAAAGTAATTCTTGATAAAATTCCACTCCCCATCCCCTCTGAAGGGTAGGTCAAGAAATCTTCTGACATAAGATAGATTAAACAAAACATGACACACTACATTAATCATTGATAGGAGGGTCAAAAAATTGAATATCATACACGAGAATTATTATCTAATTGTTTTTTTTGCTCTAAGATAAATTTGATGCACTAACACTTTCGCTATGCGCACGATCCGAAGAAAGACCCGACCACAGGGGTCTATTATACGCAATCTTACTTCATAGTTTGAACCTATGACCTCCTGATCACATGACAGCAACATTATCAATTATTTCAAGACTCCTCTTCACTTTGTTTATCTTATTATTTTATCGTTACTACTATCTATTTCATCTCTCTTTGGAAGGCTATTGCAAACAACCTCCCTAACCTCTATGTATACTCTATACTTATCAAACTCCACTTAAGAAACAATACTCAGATGAGTTAAAGGGCATTCACTATATCTCTCTATACCAACAAACAAAAAGAGATTGATCAACATTAAAATAAACAAATAAATAAATAGAATTTCTTGCAACAAACACAAAACACACAAAAAGAGGAAAACAGCATTCCCATATTTACATCATGCAAAAGGTAGGTTTGGGGCAAAAACATTGGTGTATCAACTATATGAGGGGCTTGAGACCTAGACCAAAAAAAAAGCACAAAAAAGTGGGGCACTTTTTGAAGAGAAAATGGTGCAAAACAAAAAATGCAACCATGAAAAAAGTAACAATATCCCTTGACTCTTTTAATACTTCCCTATTTTCTGTTATACTTTTTGTTTCTTCCATACTTTTTTGTTTCCATGCATTTTCCTTGCACCAAAAGCATATTTAGATTGGTTTTCCATTGTGTCTTTCCTGCTTCTGAGGGATTCTTGGAGCTGAAATAAACCAATATCTAGCATTAGAGCCAAGGAAACAAAATTACGAAGGCCTGTGTTGCTCGGACTCTCCAAAAATGTTGCCGCACTCGTGTAGGATTCTCCAAAAATGCACTACTTTCAGAGGATCCGACAACATTTTTGAATAGTCAAGGTAACATAGCAAAAAGGAGAGGTAGAGTTCGTTGGAAACTGTGTACTGTATGCATACCAAGTCCATTAGCCTCAGAAGTCCTCATGATTCTAAGCCTTTTCACAGTGTTGAGAAACATCCTATAAGACATGAAAGTATTAGAACATATAAAAAATACTAGAAAGGGGAGAGAGGCGATAATAAGTTGAATTTTCGGAAATGTACACCATACTTTCTTCTATGCTACTTTTTAACGATGTGTAGGGGCCATTTACGAGAACGCACACCTACCAAGTATTTCTTCATTTCTAAGACTCAGACGACCTCTTTTTAAGGGTGGAAGGAATCACATCCCTCTAACCACATCAAGGTTGACAGCGTTTCTCTATGTTACTAATGCACTATATTATACTCAATATTGATAGTTTTATGCCAACTATTTTATTCGTTTTCATTTTTGTACTTCCTTTTTTTCTGAGGGTGGGGTGGTTGTTGGAAGATGAAGTTATGATCATTGGTTTTCATGAATTAGGTCCACCAAAAAGCACCATGTTCATAATATATACACTTGAGATCATCAATACCTCATGTTTGCTAATATATACTCTCTTTTTTTTTTGGGTTAGTTGGTTGGTTGGTTGGGGGTGGGTTGATACAAACTTAGGTTTTTTTTTGTGTTTTTACAACGATGGAAAGTACTAATTTAAGGGGAATTTCTTACCCGAATGGAACATCTCCAACGAGCATCCAATCTCCCTCTTTGTCCTCATATGTGAGCACAAATTCAGATGAACCATCCAAGAGCTTAAAAGACTTAGTTGCTTGTTCCTTTTCACCACCTATTTCACACAACATTAAAAAATGGAACATCAACAATCACTTCATAACAAAAACATCACTAACATACAATCGAGTCGTGTCATTTAGCAGCTCCGATTTCTATCAACGATGACATATAAAACATATCTTTCATCAAAACCATAAGATTTTAGAGCCAATCTTAAGAATTTCCTTTTTTTACCATAAAACATTGGGTGCGCCACGCCCTTTTAGCCAAAGGCCAAGCAAACTAGTTTTTTAGAGCCGATTGACGTAACAAAACAAGAAGTAAACTTTGTAACAGAATCCATACTTTTGGTTGATTTGAAGAACATATCCTCCAAGGTTTCGGCTAACGATTCATAGCAAGTGTGAGCATTCAAATCCACCTTTCTTCCAATAGGCAAACCATCCATATTCACCTTAACAAAACCAAGATGCCCTTTTTCTTTAACAGAAGCTGCATCATCCTTACTGTTGCCGTGATTGATTTTCTTCTTCGAATGCTCCTTCTTATCGCTCCCACCAACTCTCTTGTCTTCATCAGTATTAAGAACCTTTGATTGATTAACCAAGCTGTTCATTCTGTATGCCCTTATGGGTGGCCACCCCACAACCTGACTGCTTCCAGAAAATCGAAATCAAATGAATCATCAATTATATACTCTTATCATCCATCAAGAAGCCAAATTTATGAACTGTATAGCTGATTCTAAGTAAACTTGAACAAGTCAAAAGAAAAGAGCACTTTTACAAAATGTTTTTTTTTTCTTTTCTAGAAAGTATAGCAAAAATTAACAAAGTTGCATTAAAAGAAGGATTACTGTATAAGAGGGAATATAATGATAGATTATCATAATGACAGGGCAACCAAAAGCAACTTGTTTGGCAGATTTTTAGATTAAAGATTTAAAGGTAATGAGATAAACAAAATAAACAGCCAGTAATCAAATATAAGCTAAATGACTCATCAAAATGAAAAGCTAAAACCAATACAAAGGAAATAATGTATTCTTGGGTAAACAAAACACCTTCATAGATAAACATGAAACTAATGTAAATAAAATTGTATTATTAAAGGAAATAATTTTCCTTTAAGTACTCATCATCATCAACAACAAAAACATTGGGAAAGGGTGAAATATACCCATGGTGACGTAAAGAGACTATTTTCTAAGAGCCCACTACTCAAAAATCCATAAGCAGAAAAGACCAAGATCATTAGAATCCTTCTTAGATGCACAATTTCTTGAGTAAACTAAACATAGCTTCACGAGTAGACATGAAATTAATGTAAAAATTCTAATATCAAAGTGAAGAACTTTGCTTTAGGAATTCACAAAAGCAAAAATAAATTCAAGGAACACATGACAAATATCCTAGGGAAAAAAAATGAACTTTACATCATAAGAACCTAAAATCATTTAGTCCCCTTTGAGAGAAACAATTTCTTGAGTAAACTAAACATACCACCATGGCTAAACATGAAATAAATGCAAAAAAAATACCAAAATTAGAGAAAAGATCACATTTTTATGAAAAAATTATGAAATTCTAACCTTGCACCAGTAGGTGGAGATCCAACCTCAGCTGTAGAACCAGCAAAATCAGCAGCTCTTTTAGTACCAGAAACACCACCACCATTAATGGATCTCTTAGCTGAGAATCCATTAGGAAAATCTTTAGCAGTTAAAATCCTACCATACTCACCCCATGGTGACTTCTTAGTCTTTCCCCCCACCCCACCACCACCCCCACCTCCACTGTTAAGGCTAAGGCCTAACCCCAACTCAAGCTCTGTTTCATCTTCCTCAGAACACATGCCCATATTGTAATCTTTCTCCATTTTTGAACCTTTTTCACCAGTATCAAGTAACCCAAGAGTTGGTTCCATGAAAAGGGGTTTCAAGAATCTGTAAGTAAATTTCAAGAAAATGTGTAGAGAGTAAAAAGGGGTTTCAGGGGATGTATAGTGAGGTGGGGGTAGGGGGTGGGGATAGGGGGTAAAATGGTGGAGGTAGTGATGATTATGGGACCCATATGTCTGGTAGTGCACCAAGCACTGTCCTTCAAAAGAGATGAAATTCTTCTTCATCAAGATTCATTCATTTCTTTTTTGTTTATGTACCGTTCGATATTCGATATTTATATTAAAGTCGGATTAAATTTGGATTCATATCAGAAAGTCCTATATTAAGGATAAAATACTGACTAAAAAAAATAATTTCGTACCCACAAAACTTGAATACAAAATCTTATATTAAAAATAAAAGAATACTTATCATTCCATCACAACCTATGTCGATAAGATTCAGTCATTTCAATTTCTTAAAACTCATGATTCTTTTAGTTTTGTATTAGCCATGCTTGCTTTTGCTATTACTAATACTTTGTGCCCTTTTGCACCTCTTTTGTCCAAATGTTGGGAAACAAAAATTAGTATGGGAATCATTTTGTATTTCTCGAGTTTTGCAAATGTCTAAAATAAACTTTACAAAATATATTATCCACTCAGTTTTATATCTTTTAATTTTTGTTAACAATAACAATATACTCAGTAAAATCTAACAAATGAGGTTTAAAGAAAGTAGAATATACGCAGATTTTATTACTATCTCAAAAATCTAAAAAGGTTATTTCCTGATAAATATTATTCTCTTTGTTCATTTTTACTTGTCACTATTTAACTTTATCGAGAACAAATACTAATATTGTAAGATATATTTTTTTCATATATTAAAATGAAATGGATTACAACTTATAACTTTTTTGTATAGTTTTCAACCATCTAAATGTTATATTTGAAATATTCAATTTAACTTTAAAGTTTAGTCAATTTGACCTCGAAAAGCAAAGCAATGACAAGTAAAAGTGAAAAAGTGAGTATTTTCTTTATTTTTTGCTTATTTGTTATTTTAAAAATATTTTTTATTTTTATTTATTATTTGTTACCATAATAAAAGAATTTTTTAAAAATATTTTATTCTTAGGATTAATTATTTATTCCTCAATTTTTTTTCAATATTTAATATTAAACATCAATTAATGAAAATAATGTGGTAAAGTAATCCAGTGTGCTCAATTTAAATATGACAAGTAAAAATAAATGAAGGAATATTATTTTATGTAATTTTTTAACACTAAGAGTGTCGTCGATAGTAAAATATA
>JAABOM020000110.1:25515745-25526171 GCA_011800125.2 Solanum clarkiae
GATTTTTCTGTTAGGTCTTTTAAAAAATATTTTTTGGTTTCCTAATTATCCTTAAAATTAGGTGGCGGCTCCAAGTCCTAGTCAATTCGAATCTCGAGGATTGATTTTATTCAAATCAATTGAGTTTAAATTGGTTCTCGATTTTCGAAACAATTTCAAAATATTTTCAAAATTTCCTTTAAAAGCCGGTCATTTTTTCGGCATAACAATGATACCGAGTTCTCAACAATTATTAATTTTGTTATAATTTTTTTCTCTTTGCTTTATTAATTATTTATTGCTATCTATAAATTAAAAAAAATAGGAATATGATATTAGAAATATACTAGTCAGGTCTACAATCCTAGAAGTCCAAAATTTCAGGGATTAAGAATCCCAAATTTGGGCCACAATTAGATTAATTTCGTTATTTATTAGAAGATTGAAAAAATAACATAATATTAGGGGGCCTATGAGAGGACAAAAAGAATAATTAATTAGTAAGATAAATTAAATAATTGAATTGTAATAGTAGCATTAAGGTGATGAGCAAAAAATAGTTTAAAATGATCAATAATTGTATTGCATTTCTCATATAGACTAAATGTACAATAATAACATAGTCAGTATAATTTCATAAATAAAATATAAATTTTATAAGATATAGGGATTTTAGTTTTACCTTTTTGAAATAGAAATATTATTTTTGGTGAATTCAATTTAAAAAAAAAAAGAAATCAAGGCAGAGTTGAAAAAATAACTATATAAAATAATATAACATATTATAGTAAAAATCAACTTTATATCAACTAAATTTCAAGGCAATTTCACATAGAACAAACTTTCTTGAGAATTTTTGGTTTTGACAATATTTTTTTCAAGTTTTTCATATAGTGACTATTAAGATTCGATTAAATTCGACTTCATTCATTGCAATATTAGTTTGCTTTTAACAGAATTTTTTAAGCTTAAACTTAAAACTTCTAATTAACGGTGAAAATATGCCAATAATCTCATTGTATCATTGATTTTTTTTTTTGCCATATTAAACACATTTTGTGTTAGAGAACATTTTGAGTCAATTTTCAAGAACCTAATATAGATTAGTTTTCTGTTTCAAGAAACAATTTTTTCAAATAATAAATCATGCGTTTTCATCTAAATACCATTATTCTTTCTATCTTTTCAATTATTATTCTTGTCTAACCAAATTAAATAGGTTCCTCTAGCTCAATCTTTAAGCTAAAAAAAATTACTATAAAACGAAAAAATGAGAAGAATATACTTTCTCCATTTATAAAAAATAATCTATTTTTTATTTTATTTATTTGAAAAAAAAACTTTTTTTGAATAGTATTTTAATTTTAATTCTTCATATGATATTTTTAATTTCACAAAATCTAAAAGTACTTTTATATATTTAAGATAACTTCAATTTAGAATCATAAAATTTTTAAAAAATATTCTTTTTAAAAATTTCATGCAAACGGAGAAACAGTCAATATATAAAAGTAAAATACCACCAAACAATGTGATACAGTGATTGAAATTACTCTTCCCGTAATCAGAAATTTTGAGTTTGAATTCGAGTTCAAAATATAATTTCTTTTATTAAAAAGCAATACTCTTACGCAACACAAATCTAAATTAGTTGCGTTCTAATGCGTACTTCGATTTCAAATGGAAAAAAGTAAAACACTTTTTTTTTTCTTTTAACTTAATATCGTGAGATACGAGAAATTGTTGAATGGATAATGTAAGAAGAATCCAAAAGGCGAAAACTTGTCTTATCATAGGGACAATCCGACAAAGCGGGGCCCGAAGTCACGTGACTTATAGCATGTCGTAATGCCACGTAAGCCGACAAGGAGCGCGGCTGACAGGGAGGGCTTATGTGTGGGGCCTACCTTTTCCTGTTCAGTTTAGCTGATAGTCTCAGACAGCTTAGGACTTAGCACCCAGTCACACCAACAAAAACACTTGTGCTGTGTTTTTATGTTTAAATTTGTGATTTTTAATAATGTTGGTAATATTTTTGGAATTCTAAAATTTATGATTTTTAAATATAATGGTTTGATAAAAAGTTGAGTTAATGAGGATAGATCCCAGCAATAAAGATTGTGATATAGTCGATGAGACTATTTCTTCCTTAATCAGATCGAAGTCTCGAGTTCGAGCTTTGTGAATAAAAAAATCTTTGATGTGAAATGTTTAGACTGCACGAGTCTGGATATAGTCAGACTCCAATGTGTACAGGACACTGGGTGGGAAATTCGAGACTGTTGAGACACAAAGTCTCATATTGGTGGTTAATGGGATGGGTGGTCTCCTTATAAGGCTTAGGCAATTCTCCTCCCTTTGAGCTAGTTTTTGGAGTGTGAGTTAGGTCTAACACCTACTTCAACATGGTACCAGAGCAGGGTCCGTCTCACCCAATGTTGGGTCGTGAGGGGGTGTTGAGACACAAAGTTCCACATTAGTGGTTAATGAGATGGGTGGTCTTCTTATAAGGCTTAGACAATCATCCTCCCTTTGAGCTAGCTTTTGGGGTGTGAGTTAGGTGTAAGACCTACTTCAACAGAGACCTTGGAATGGAAAAATCCTTGATAGAGAGTGTTTCGCCTCAAAATAGGGATGGAGCCATACGAGACACAAATCCAAATATTATCGGATTTCAATGTGAATATCGAACATCCTGTGAAAATAATAATAAAAAAAGACGAATACTCTTTCACAATTGTAACTTGAAAAAGCAGTTTTCAAGTTTTCATAGCTTCGATCAGTAATTATTTGAATTTTGATACCTTTTTTATGTAATCGATCTAGATTTTGAATGTAATGTAATGTAGTACGTGCACTATTTAGTCTATTGCGTTTTGTTTAACCTTTAATGGAAAGAAGAATTATTCTTCAAATAGGAGCCAAACAAACCAAAGCTGTTTTAAAGGAATATATAACAATATTCTCTTTCAACATCAACTTCACTTTAGCACAAAAACTTTATTATATACCATTCCATTTTGTTTCACAAATTTGGTAGATATCTATTTTAGTTACTATAACAAGAAATTATATATCTATATATCTAGCGTAAATGTGTAATTTCTTTTGGTTAAGATCATCTAGATTACAATAACAATAATATTACCCCAATGCCTCAAAGGTTTTTATGTACGTAGCTTGACCTCTATGTTTAAAGGCATAGCGCGACTGTTTCCGGATGACCCATGATGAGCGTCGAAAGTTGCATTGACTAACTGCTACTTCACAACTGAAAGAAACACAGAGAGTTTAAAGAATCATTTTGCTTTATTCTATCATACCCCAGAGCCAAAAAATAATGAATTTTTGGCTCCATCCGAGATTGATGAAATAAGGTCATCTAGACATGTTTAAGACATCTATATTTCATTTAAACTTTTCACGTGATATGTTTAAAACAACGAGATTAAATAACATTTTAGTACATTTGACATAATTTTAAATTACAACCACAAAATCGATAATTCTTCTTTATTTTCTTAAATTTCGTGTCAAATTAGACCATTCTTTTTTAAACGATTATTTATTCTTTTGAACCAATAACTAATAAAGATAAAAGATGAATTTCTTTTCCTAATTTTCTTTAAATTACTACTTTTTTTTTTTAAATTTTCAAAAAACAAAAGAATAAAAAAAGTGTAGTTGAGAAAACAAAGGGACCCAAATGGAAGGAGGAGGATATTCCTCATAATTCGAAAGCTGAAATTTGAGATACGAACCATCATTCTGTCTCCACGCCTTCTTTCTTTTCTTTTTATTTTCACATTTTAAAAAATCTTTTTATTTTTTTTTTGTATTAATAAAAATAATACTTTTGTTCAGCATTCACAAACCTTTTTGGCCTATTCTTTTAGCAACATTAAGGAATGATTTTAATTTCAAAAGATAGAATAATATATGGTGAGTTATTCTCTTCGGTTTAATTTACGTGATATTTTTATTTAATCTAAATTTGATAATTAAGTAGACTTTATTATATCGTAATCTTGTCTGTTATATGCAATGACAATAATAATATATTCAGTATAATTTTATAAGTGAATCTGATGAGGGTATAATTACACGTATATACCTTACCTTTATACAACAAATAAATGATTTGATGATAATTATTTAGAGGATATAATATGATTGTTGCTATATTTTATTTAGCGACAATAAACATATAGATATTTAAAATCAACACTTTTTATATATGTCGCTAAAGACCGTAGAATTATGGATATATGCAATGAAATTAATTGTATCGCTAATTGTATCGCTAATTAAGTTTCTCAATAAAAGAAAAATCAGTTACCACTAAATGTTTTTTAGAGTTATTGTGACTTTGGAAAGTAAAGAGGTTGTTTTCAATAATTAATGATAATTATTTAGAGGATATAATATAATTGTTGCTATATTTTATTTAGCGACAATAAAAATATAAATTTTTATAGCCAACACTTTTTATAGGTCGCTAAAGATCGTAGAACAGTGGATATATGCAATGAAATTAATTCTATCACTAACTAATATTTTTAATTTGCATCAATAAAAGAAAATTTTGTTGTCACTAAATATTTTTTGTGGTTGTGACCTTGAGAGGTAGAGAGGTTTTTAATAAACTCTCGGCACAACCAACAAAGAGTGTGGTGGAGTGGTAAGTACTCCTTCATCCTTAATCAGAGATTTCGGGTTCGAGTCGCTTTTGTTAGGGAGTGCTTTACCCTTCAATGTGGGACTTTTCGACAGAAATTTGAATTTAGTCGGGCTCTAATGTGAGTATGGACATCGCGTGAGAAAACTAAAAAAGAACTCTCAGCACAAGGAAAAAATATTTCAAAGTAAGTCGGGAAAAAGAATAGCAGAAAAGAGAACGTTATGGCAAAATACTACAAAAACATATCAAAGCATTTTGAAAAAAAAAAAAAAACAATAACCACAACAAACTAATACACTAATCAAAATATATAAAATAATGGATATTGAAGGATCATAAGTATGGAAAGATAAGTGAGACAACGTTTTACTGCTTATTTTTCCACCCTAACTTGTGTCTAAGTGTCTTGCACATCCTTTATATAAGGTCATGTCCTAAGCTAAATTGTTATATATCTTGTCTAATTATTTCTCTTCAATATTTTTTCGACCTACCTCTATCACTCATGACACCATCCATAGCAAACCTCTTTCACCTCTGTGTTGGGGCATCCGTGTATCTTGTCTCTACAAATCCAAACCATCTCATGAGTCTCACTTTCCCATCTCGTCCTCCATGGAGTCACCCCACCTTAGTCTCGGATATATTCACTTCTAAACTTATCTTTCCTAGTATGGACACCATTCATTAGAACATTCTCATTTCCACAACTTTTATTTTGTGAACGTAAAATTTCTTAAACAGACAACACTTGCATATTTGAAATAAAAAAATCACACATAAATTGAAACTCATGGAACAACTTAGATTTTGAATGACTTGATCTTATTCCTTTCAACTAAGAGAGAATTATATATCTATCAACATGCTATACTTTAATCATTCTAAAATAGTTGAACCTCATGAAATTTAATCAACAGAAATATTGAAAAATATACATATATAAAACAAATATATTTATGTTAGGTTCGAAATTGATTGTCACAAAAGAGTACAAATCCGGAATGTTGTCACTGATTACGAATTGCAAAAGTGACATAATAATTAATTGGGCCTTCAAAAAATATGACGTGGGCTTGGGCTTGGGCTTTTCTCAAAACAATGATTTGCGGCCAACTGATGGGCTTTTCTCAAAACAATGATTTGCTGCCAACTGATGGGCTATAGAACCTTGTGTTATATTTGTTTTGAGGCTTACCACAAATGCATTGGCATTCATACCCCATTATGTTACCAAAACAAGAAAATAATCCACGTGGCTGCCTCCTGGAGTGGTAGCTGCTGGAGGCCTGCCCGCGGTCGTATACTGGTGGTAGCTCCGTCCTCCACCTCTCGAGTTTGGACCTGAGCCCCTCAACGCTCTCGTCCAAACTCCAACCATCCAAAACCGAGCTCTTTTGATCATCCAACGGATATCTTTTTTCAGCCACAGCGGCCGCCACCTCCGATGCTGAAGGCCCAATTTCTGAGTCAGTCCAGTTATGACCGTTTCCCTTGATTGGGCCCCCAAGTACAAATTTTCCACCTTTTGGGCCTCCAAACTCATATCCATTATAATTTTGAATGGGTTTTCCAATAACTGTTATGGGCTCTTTGGGCTTTGTGAGAGATTTTTCATCAACTACCTTAGTTGTTAATGGCTCCTTCTTTTCAACCTCTAAAGCTATAAGTTTGAGTTTGGGCTTATCTTCTTTCGGCCCATTATTCTTGGGCTTAACTTCTTTGGGCCCATTATTATTATACATAGATGACTCTTTGCTCACAATTGAATCACTAAGAACTGAACCTGCTTTTCCTTTTTTACCCTTGAGCTTTGTCTTTTCTTGTAATTCAGCACCACTAATCACAGAACTTGCTTTACCTTTCTTCTTCACCAACATTTGTGGTGGAGGCTCCAAAGAAATACTGAGAATTGAGCTTTCTTTGTCATAATTATTCTTCTTTTTTGAAGGTTTTGCAACATCATCGTCGAATTTCACACGTTCGCTACGTTCACTCTTTGTTCGTAGCAATATTGGTTTTATAGTAGTCGTCACATTGTTATTGGTGGTGGCAGTGGGGATGGTTTTTTCATCATCTGTTTTCTGATGGTGATGGTGATGGTGATGGTGAGGGAGCTGTTCTTCTTCCATCAAATCGCGATATCCAACAGCTGACTTGTTTAGTTCAGTGTACAATGGCATACTTCTCATCGTACTATCTAGTAATGCAACACCAATGTTCAATATCCCCTGAGGTCGCCCTGATGGACGACGTACCTAATACCAAATAAATACATCAAACTTTTAATGCATAAATATCATTAATCACCTTATAATTAAATCCATCATATTCATTAATCAATATCTTTGAAAGTTCAATCAGACAACCTTATTCTAAGCAAAAATGTGATCATTTGTGGACGAAATGAAGTTATATATATTGGTACATGATTATAAAACTTTTCAAAAAATTCTAAAAAGAAAAAAATATGTAAATTAAATACATTTTTAAATCGTGTATGTGTGTGATATATATATGATGGAAGAATGAAGAAAAAAATATAAATTTACATGCATGCATGCAGCTTTTTACGTGTGAATGTCAAACAATTTTCCTATTTATAGAAATATTGGAAGAAGGAAATTAAGGGTGTGTTTGTTACGTAGGAAAATGTTTTTCATGAAAATTATTTCGACCAGGAAAAATGGAAACATGAAAAAAAATTGAAATTAAACCTGAAGTGCAACAAAACGCATGCCAAGATTATGAGGACGATGGCCGTGGTGTCCCCTAGACGGAGGAGGGATGAGGTTTCCGATGAGGACGCGAACGGACCCCACAAGAGCATCCTTAAACCAATGGCCACAATGAATTTCTATTTGTACGGCTGAGGTATCTTGCCGGAGAAATTCCTCATCCACCCGGAAAACAATCTTGTCGTTCCACGTTGGGTTGTTACCTCCTTCAGCGTCCACCGCGGTGGTTAGCTTCCGTGTAGGGTGGACCCACACGGTCGCGTAGGTTTTCATTTTCTTGGATATTGGTTCCAAATCTTGTGCGGATATGATGTTGATTTCCAAGAGTTGGAACGGTTTCAACACCCCCATTTTGATTTTTTTGGGAAAATTCGTGACGTTTAATAAGGAAATATTATTAGTCGCGAATCCTGATGGTGAAAGGAGGGTTAATCACATGTCGTTCCCTTATAGGAACAACGAGAGAAATCGAGAAAGGAAGAAAAGAGGAGGAGGTGATGTTTTGCGTACAGAACATTAAGACATTGTTACAAAGGAAGTCAAATAAACAAAAAAAATAATATTTTTTTTCTTGGATAAATGTCAATTGTGGTCTTTTTTATATTTGATTTAAGCGTATTCAATATTTAATTAATTAAAATGTGTATCTATTTATTTGTGAAAAAATCTTTGTCATATTTATAATTTTAATTTTAAAAATACGGTCAAGGTTTTAGGGAAGTCTCATTTATAAATATTGAGTTATAAGAAACTATACATATTTTATACATCTAGCACTAAAACTAAAAGAGAGTTTTTCTACACAAGGTTACAATAAAATTAATTATAATTACATTATAGTTATCGATTATGTTCTTTTCTCCATTATAAACATTATATGATTGATTTTTAAGTGCATTAATCGAAAGTATATATATTGGAAATAAGTAGATAGGAATAAAGTTACATTTATACCACCTTAGCTTATTACATTGAATATATATTATTTTCCGGTCGCTAATATAATACTCTCTCCATCTCATATTACTTGAATTTTTGAGACTTTTTTTAAGGTTTAGAATATTTGAATTGTTCAAAGCTTTAAACTTTTTTCATATTTGCCCTTTCATTTATTGAGCTTTTATATTTTCTAGGATATAAATTACACTATGTATTTATGATTTTACAAAGGGCAATAGTGAAAAGTATGATGTAAATTTTGTCTTTGAATGCTTTTCTTAATATATGTGTATTACTTCACAAATTCAATTATTTTGAGATGTAGGGAGTAATAGTTTTTCCTAGCTTTTTTTTTTCCAGTATACCGTTCTTCAAGCAAGAAGCAAGAGAACAAATTCTGACCTATTATGTCAATCCCTATATTTCCAAAAGCTTCTGAAGGAATAGAATCGATGGTCAAGTAACTTTATCTCGTGAAGTTGGATAGGAAAAAAAAAAGAGCTCACAAGCATCATGTTGTTGTAAACATATACATTACTATCATATTATGATTTACAATATTTTGATATAATTATGTAAAAAAAAAATTTAATTGATGAACTTCTAAATTTACACGAAAGTCTGATTCATTGACCCTCGTGATATTTAAAACTTCTTTTATAAATTTAAAACTTTAATTAAAGACCATTCCTTTTTGTTAAAAAAATATACTTTTTTATGAATTTATCTTATAATGATATTATATATTTTTTTCATTAATTTATAAACAATGATGGATGTGGAGATCAAGAGAGAAAAGACGAAGAAGGTTATGTATGTGCAACCTAGAATTAGATGGGGAGGCCTTACTCCTACCCTTTCTCGCGAGATGGAAGAAAAGTTGAGAAACTTAGAGGCGTGGAGTAGTGAAGGTAATGTGAACAGTATGTGGGACACGACTGCTGGTTACATAAGAAAGGTACCTACCGAGGTATTAGGGGTTTTGAGAGGGACCTTTGGTGGACGTCAGGGCGATTGGTGGTGGAGTGATGAAGTTCAGGAAAAAGTGAAAGATAAGAAGATTGCTTACACAGAGTGGTTAGAGTGTAGGGATGAAGATGAAAAGCAAAAGTTTAAGATAATCTATAAGACAGCCAAGTCAGAAGCAAAGATAGTGGTGACGAATGCTAAGTCAACAGCGTTTGAGCACCTTTATGAGGAGCTAAGTGATAAAGGTGGGAACAAGAGATTGTATAGGCTCGCTAAAGTAAGAGAAAGGAAAGCTCACGACTTAGACCAAGTGAAGTGCATCAAGGATGAGGAGGGCGAGGTGTTGGTGGATGACACTTCGATTAAATTAAGGTGGCAAGCTTACTTTCATAAACTCTTAAATGAAAACAGAGATAGAGATATTGAGCTGGATAAGTTGGCACACTTCGAAAACCATCGTGATTTTGGTTATTGCAGGCGGTTCAGAGTTGAGGAGGTAAGACGGGCTATTAGTAGTCAGGCCCGATGAGATTCCAGTAAACTTTGGAAGAACATGGTCAAGGATGACATAGAGTGGTTGACTAGACTGTTCAATGCTATCATGAAGACTGCCAAGATGCCTGATGAATGGAGGAGGAGTACAATGGTTCCACTGTACAAGAATAAGGGAGATATTTAAAACTGTAACAATTACAGGGCTATCAAGTTGTTAAGCCACACTATGAAGGTTTGGGAGAGAGTAGTCGAGATGAAGGTGCCAAGAGTAGTATCTATCTCAGAGAATCAGTTTAGATTCATGCTGAGGCGGTCGATTACTAAAGCAATTTATCTTGTTCGGAAGTTAGTGGAGAAATATAGGGAAAGAAAGAAGGACCTTCATATGGTGTTCATTGATCTCGAGAAGCCATATGACAAAGTCCCAAGGGATATCTTATGGAGGTATCTAGAGGTGAAAGGTATCCCAATGGCATATATCAGGGCGATTAAGGACATGTACGATGGAGCCAAACTCGGGTAAGAACGGTGGGAGGAGACTCAGAGGATTTTCCTGTTGAGATGGGACTCCATCAAGGATCTATGTTGAGCCCTTTCTTGTTTGCCTTGGTGATGGATGAGCTGA
>JAABOM020000110.1:25534935-25563544 GCA_011800125.2 Solanum clarkiae
GCGCAGACAGTTTAAAGAGCCATTTTGCTTTATTCCATCATACTCCAAAGCCAAAAAATAGTCAATCTTTGGCTCCACGATTCTCAATTACTCAAATAACAAAAACATAGGATGTTAGCTCAAACCTCAATTGCATTGAAACTTTAATGCAAAAAGTATAATTAGATGGCTCAAAATTTTGAAATGTTAGTTCAAACCTCAATTGCATTCTGAACCCCAGTCACATCTTCAAATTCAACAAATGCATAGCATACATCAATGTCCTGCATCACAAAAAATTCCAGATGAGCTTAATATTGACATAATCAAGATTCAAGATTGTGCTGTTTTACAGATAATAGAAACAATTACCATTTTCAAAAAAAAATCTAGATTCAGGAGTATAGGGCAAAAGAAAGAAGAGAGAACAAACCTTTCGCGTTCTAATGGCAACAGCATCAGGCTTTAGTTTACCAAACTTTTTGAATTCCTCCTCAATTTCATAAGCAGCCATTGTTGTAGGTACATTTTTGACATATACAGACTTGACTTCAACTGTGAAAAGTTCAAAAAGGAAAATCATGAAAGCATCACTACAATGAGGTCCCTCAAAAAAGAATGCACAGTCCTGAGAGGACAGGATGAGTACATTATGCCATAGTACGAGAAACCAACCTTCGTCTTCAACAGCTGAAGCCTCTTCTGTTGCCTCAGTAGACCTCTCAATAGTATTAGTCGAATGAATTGATGGCAGAGCAGGAGGCTCTGCCACCTGTTGCCACTCTGAAGGAGGTGTAGGTTTGTTGAGAGAAGACTGGGCCGGTCCTCCTTGTGCAGAATTCCCTTTAGTAACTTGTAACTTCAAAATTAGAATCAATCAAGTAAATTAGTTGATGGCAAAAGCATCCTCAAGACTATATGAGAATATAACCATAAGGAGAAGAGTAATGGCATACAATAGAAGCATAAGTATGCTTTTGGGGCTCTGCAACAGGTTCCTCAGCAGGACAGGATAAATGGTCTTGTACAGCATTAATTGCACCATGAAGTGGGCCATTTGACTGCACCGCAAATTTATCTTCAAGGACATTCTCAGCTTCGGGGACATGCTGAAGCCGTTCCTCCGGAAAACTATAGTTATTGACTGGACCATTATCTTCAATTTTAGGGGCATCAAACTCCCTTGCCTGGATATCTCCACCAAACATGTAGTTGGGCACTGCAGAAACCATCATTAACCCTTTTAAATATGCACATTCTCTTGACTCACATTCTCTTGACTCATAGTATTGCAGTATTAGCATGCAGAATCACAGAAAAACTTTATCCCAAGTCTTCTTTCAGAAGAATAGACATTTAAGTACATATAACTTCTTCTCATTAATTTACAGCACAACACTAGAACTTCTTCTCAACTGGAAAAAAGTATGAACATTGGAAAATAATGAGCTCAGCATTTGTAGCTACTAGAAATATTCTCCCTTAACGACAATTTAGCTTAGGAGTAAGGCATTCACCATGCTCCCCCTCGCAGCAGGTTTCTTTCCTACTTTCACACCCCAACACCCTCTCTCCACTTCCTCCTCCAATAAAAGGTACAACAACATACTCAATGTAATCCACAAATGGGGTCTAGCGAGGGTGAGATGTACGCAAATCTTACCCTACCAGTGAGGGGTAGATCCTTCAAGAAAAAGGTAAGAAAGGAAAATGCCTTCACATTACACCAATGAATTTCTTTTTTTAAGAGTAATATGAAACAAAAAAGAAGTCAGAGAATCCTCCCATCAGACCTATCTTAGGATGAAAGCATTGAAGATTGAACTCATACCTTGCTCCTGAAGTGCATTGGAAGCATTCAGCTTGGAATCAAGGTTAGTCTGTGCTAGATAGGCCAATGGTTGCTGAAGAATTTGCTCCTCATCAACATAGTGAAAGATATCATTGAGGACAAAGTATCCTTTTTCCTGGGGAGCAAGGAAGAATGATTGTACAAACTTCCTACTCCTGTTGATACCTTTCACGTGGACAGAACCTGAAACCATCACAAGGACACCACCGTTCCATGATTCCAAGGAATGAAGTGTTTTAATCTCTATTCCAGTGTACTGGAGCGACATGATGAGGGTGTGAATTTGCTGCACAACATAGAAAGAACAATGAAAAAAGGTAGCAGATTGATCCAAATTGGGGGCCAAAGGAGCATTACAGATCATGAACCATGATTGTTAGTTGAGCCTGACCAAAGTTATATTATATTGGAATAGAATTAATTATAGGAGTGGTTCAAAGATAAAGACTTCCTCTTTTGTGAATTTGAAATCTTTTACTATTATTAGTATATTAAAGCATGTAAGTGTCAACTCACACATAGTTATGATTTTTTCTTAAGACAAAGTAACCTACTGGCAGCTATGATACTAAGTAGGAATTCACGACAGCAGGAAAAGGAAGCTCCTCTGATAGAAATGTACACCTAGGGGAACTTGACACACTTTCAGATTACAACTTATAGTGGACAGAGAAAGACCATTAACGCAGCTGACCGAAGAGACAAAGAACTTGATTGGCATGAAATATTTGTTTTTCAGGAAAACGACTTTTAACATAAAAATCTAGAACATGGAAGTGAAAAGGCTGCACTCAAATGATTTTTATTCCGTATTAGGTGTTCTGTTTTGGAATAGGTTACTTCATAGAAAAACTCAAAACTAATCCAGAACATATGGACATCACGATGACTATAGACACGAGGTTCCAGTTAAGGACATGAATCAGGGAAGAGCAACCAATCACTGGTTTGCCCTATTATAACCCATATATAGTGCTAACACTCAATGAAGCAACAATTAGATTAGTAATGAGCATCAATTAGCATATGACAACTGAAAAAACTACACAAAATCAAAACGGTACTGGTCCTAATTTCAAGTCAGCCACATATAACACATCAAGAGCAACGAAAGAATATTAGCAACCCAAATAATTTATCAGCACTTGATATCCAATCTCTGGATAGACAGATAGGAGAGTGGTTAAAGTTTTGATGTTTAAGCTTCTCCTGTTAATCTATTTGTTGCCCAAAAAGACTTTCAAGGCACAAAAATAAGAAACTGCAACTTGGTTTCACCAGTGTAAATTGAATAAACTTAGATCAGCCAAACTCTAGGAGAAAGCAAGTGTTTTAATGTTTAAGATTCTGCTGTTAATTTATTTGTTGCCCAACGAGACTGTAAAGGCACAAGAATAAGAAACTGCAACTTGGTTTCACCATGGAAAATTGAATTACTTGGATCAGCCAAACTCTAGGACAAAGCAACCAAACTCCAAAACAAATTACCAAAAGCACTTAATTGAGAAATAACTACAAAGAAGGTTTTGCTCATAAGAAATACAGAGAAGGCACTCTAGATAAAATACCAGCATTCCTGAAGCAGCCTCCCTGGTGCTGGAATCAATTCGAAGCACGGTACTAGCATCACTGTAGAACTGGTGAACAAAATCAGGTTGGGTCTGTAACATCTGATAATACTGGCCCACAAAGTATGTCCCCACCTGAAACATTAGCCAAAACCACAGGAAGATGAAATTCAAATACTAGCCAGTAAAAATCCATCAATCAATGAATACTTCAATCCTAAACTTATTGGGATCGGCAATATGAGTCCTCTATATATTCTGCTGTATTTAGGCTCATTTCATTCCAACATTGATAAGTAATTTGTCTTCTAAAGAAAAAATAAGGCTCTATGTGGACAAAGGTTCTCTAAATCACATACTTATCCTTGCCTAATCCGATGTAAGTAAGGTTATAAGTACCAACCCTTAAATAGTTAGTTTAATTGATCCACAACTAAAAAAAAATTGGATCGTTATCCTGAACTAGTTGGTCGTATCTCTATATATCATTTGTTTATATTGTGCTACAATGCTTAATTGAGTTTCCATTAATTACTAGATTCGGAAAAGCTCTTTTCCAGAAAACTTGTTCCCATTTAGGACATTCAATCACTACACAACAAGTGCATTTATAGGGAAAAAACCAGGGAGTTCCTATATCTCATAAAAGCAGATATATGTACATATCCCATAATGAGCTTTTTGTAGAAACTGATAACATCATATCCATAAAAAGTTCAGCTTTATCCTACAGAATTATTTCTCGAAACAAAAAATTTTATCTTTACACTACACTATCAAGTCACTTGAAAGCCAATTCAACATGGAAAGATGATAAGCGAAACAGGGTAAGTGACCAGGGCCAGATGCCAGGGAGGACAAAAGGGGTTTCATCAAATCCCGTTCAGCCAAAAAATAAACTATATATAACCATAGATACAAAAAATCCAGTCATACATAACCAACCAGAGATAAAACTAAACTGATAGTGGAAACAAATTAAATCCATTCATATATAACCACAGATAAAACTATCCTGATAGGGTATACACATTAAATCCACTTATTTATAGCCACACATAGCTACACCTAGAACTACTCACAGATGAGCATTTCCTCACTCTATTCAACTGATTTACAAACGAATAAACAAGTCTTCCCTCACAATTCTACTCAACTTCTCTACAAATGACTTACACAAACCAAGAACAAGCGGGTAAAGATTATTTTTTTACTGAGGTTTTACAGCAGCAGAAGGGATACCTGAGCAGCAGTGACTGGTAAGTGAAAAGGCGTCGCCATTTCGTAAAACCCGGTGGCGGCGGCGGCGGAATCAACGGAAGAAACAAACTCGTCAATCCAACAGATAAAGAATCCAAAAAACCTAGATCTACAAAAGATCTGAAATCACCACACAACCCCCCAAAAAACCCTAGATTTCACCATTCACATTGCCGCCGCAAGCAGAAAAACAGCAACAGAGTCTTATCCCACCACTCCAGAAACAGGAAACTAGCATTGAATTCGCTCGGCACTGACTCTTCGATTTCTAGAGAGAGAAAATGGAGTGACCGGTTGAGACCACTGGTTGTACAGAGAAATGAGCTGCTTGTTATAAATAGGAAGAAGAATTTGTTACATTGTGCTGCTTGTTTTTTGGCTGCTTTTTTATTGGTTGTGTGAATGTCCGCATGTTTTCCACCGTTGATTTAGACCTTATGATAGCCCTTTTTCTTTTTCCCTTTGATGATTTGCTCAGGATTATCTTATAGTGTGAATATAGTCTCAACTAAGGGTAGGCATGATATCTTGATATACGCGCTCCATTTATTTTTACTTGTCTATTATATTAGAAATAGATACATGATAATAATATTTGATAAGATCAAGAGATACTTTTACATTTAATACTTCTTAATTTTCTTCTATCATTAATTATAACTACTTCTTGTTATATTTTTCCAGTGTTTATTATATTCAAATAGTGATTTAATAAAATTAATTTTATCATTTACAGTTTCTTAATCTGTGTGTCGAGTCAATATTATTGGACAGAGGGAGTACTGAATAACATGTTAACATTAAAAATATAATAGTACTCCCTCCGTCTCATTTTATGTGGCACCCTTTGATTTGACACGGTATTTAAGAAAAAAAAAGACGATTTTTAAAACTTGTGGTCTAAAATCATTTTTATATATTTGTATGGTTGGGAATCATTTCATTAAGGGTAAAAAAAGAATTTTAAGGTCGAATTGTTTCCAATTAGAGTAAGGTTAAGAATCATTTCTTTTTTAGATGGACCAAAAAAAAAAGAGTGTCCACATAAAATAAGAATAAGGAGTATATAATATAATATTTGATATATTATATTTTAAAAATTTTGATATTTGATATGATATTTAGTATTTATAAGAAAAAATATTGAAATTCTCGATATTGCATGAAAGTATTGTTCTATCCTGATTTGAATGTTCTTTTGGAGTGGTCGATTAATGAAGAATATGTTTGTAATTTATTTAATATATTTTTACATATGTAAGGTATTAGTATAAAATAATATAATTGAGATGTTTCTTGAAAAGTCGAAGTAATAATTCTTTATTATATGAATATGCATACGTTGAAATTGGTTGAGGTCTGTCAACAGTCTCTTGTACTCAACGAGAAAAGAGTTAGTGCTCAAACTATACATAGGTAACCAATTAGCATATATGATCATGGGATTATTTCAATTAGCAAACTATACATAGGTAACCAAAACATAGTAAACCACACATACAAAAAGAGTAACAACTTATCAGTTCATGCTCAATTTATCAATTCCACAATATCAATCTCAAATGCAACAATCAGTGATGGTCCTCTCGTGGAATCCACATTCAAATAGTTAGTATGTCGGAATGTGATATCTGATCCAACTAGCTATATATTGGAACGTGACATCCGATCTAAATATATATTACAAACTTGCACAAGCAAGTAACAAGTTCATTGCATGTAATTTAATCACAGATAATTATTTTATTAAGTTCAATTCATCATTTCTTATTCACAATACTAACGACATAGTTAACAAGCACATATAGTGCACATGAAATTCAAATCATCACTACCCTCGAAAGAAAGCCATGAACATTTCTAAAGAAGTGGAGCTTTTTTCTTTTTCAAAGCTTTGGTTAAAAAAAAACAAGAAATATAAAGAATCAACGAACAATGATCTACAATATCTGAATTATATCAAAATTCTAATCATTGGCAACTTTCATGATCATCTCTGCCAACTAGGACATTTTTCACCATTAATTTTAGGTCAAAACCTCTCCTAAGAGTATTCCCAGGGACTCAAAGGTATACAAATCAAACTACAAGTTAGAGAGACGATTAACGAAATAAGTAGAAATTAAAGGAAAATAGCCCTAGGTCGTTTTTCGTCTCTCAAAAATGAAGTGGGAGAAATAAAATGATTTTAGGACTTTTTTGCCTTAAACCACGTTTGTCCCACCATAGCAATCACTTATTCCGTCATAGTGAAAATAATTCTATTATGGCCGATTGCACGGAGTTAGAATCTCGAAATTTATGTCCCAAACCTTCATTTTGCGACACACCCTCAAAACATGACGTTCTAAAATTAACCTTTTAAACCAAGATCAATTCCAGGAGTTCTATTCACCCAAATTACTACTTGGGTGTTCTACTCTTTTTGTGTTGGTCTATCCATAATGATGAAGACAAATCATTATATTAAAATTACTGAATTACACCTAATTAACTTAATATAATAATATTTTTAAAAATCTTAAATTGAAATTATTGAATCAAAATTTTCAATATCATACCACGTCCACCACTAGTAGGCAAGTCTTAGCCCATAACTCAATCTAATTGATAAAGATGACAATGGAGTAAAATCGACCTAAAATAGGGCAAGATTATAATATCACAGAGCAAGAAGTTTTTTTTTCTGATTTTCCACTCAATGTTTGAAGCCTGTGAAATCGCAATTAAATTCGGATCGTGTACTGTAGCTTGTAGGCCCGTAGCGAAGAATTAGTGGGTTCTTTTTAAAAGTAAATGTGGTATGAGAAGAGGGTAACCATAATTTTCTTAAATTATATTGATTGTCTAAATTTAATAATAAGGAAAGATTTGAACAAGGCAAGCGTAACTAATCCATAGTTGGACAGAATAAGAAATTGCTTAAATAAAGTGGCACAAAATAAATTAAAATTTAATTTTTTCGAAGTAAATAATTGGTAATGATTTTGATTTTATTTCTTTACCAAATTATCATTTTCATAATAGTGTAATTTTTTCTTACTGATTAACTGATAATTCGATTATAATTAATGTTAACTCTTATATATTCGCTATGTTTTACTATTGGTTCCTCTTGGTCGATAGAATGCTCTGTTATGAACCAACGACAACCCCTTCTCTTTACCTTTCTTTTGCCATATCTCATTCATTTGCTTGCTTACATTCCATCTATTTTCTTATTTGTTTGTGAGAGTAACTCATAAGAGGATCCACCGATATATCAAGACTTGAACGGATAGAATTGAACTTATGTTACTGATGGGATTTTTTTATTACGAGATATGTTACACCACACCACTAGGACGGAATGAAATCCATTTGGAAATTATTTGAAAAGGCAAAAAGACGTTCACATAGTGCAAGTACGCTCACATTTTTTACTTGCTCTTTCACATTCATTTCATTTCTAACTATAGTTTATACCCCTCTTGAACAAGGAAAATCCAACATAACATTAGCTTCAACTAAACAAACTCCCTTTAGACCAACATTAAATGCTTCAACTTGACCATTGACCAACCTACTGCATACTCCTATTGGCTTAAGCTTTAGACTCCATAGTTGAAAATATGTCCCTATTAGTATTTATACAAGAATCAGATCCCAAACATTATCAAGTTGAATTGCTTGTAGTAAAGGCCACCAATTAGTTTGTCATTTAATAGCTTTCTACAATATGAAAGGAACAATTATATCTCTCTAAGTTACAAAATGAAGGAAAGAGAACCCAAAAAGAGCTCAATGTTTGGGGATGTAAGTCAAATGGTTGCATCTTCTTTTGACCTAGTTAAAGCCTTTTTACCCCCATGAATAAAAATTGTTCTTCTATAGATGGCAAATTTGAACTTTTACAACTAATATACAAGAATCTTGTCCCATCTTATTGTTTCTTCCCTTGCGCTAAGCTAACGCGCAATGCCCTCCCATTCAATTCCTGAAAAAGACATACAAAAGGGGCATAAATTGTAAGTAGTTCCTTTCTGAACAAATGAAAATGCTTCAAAAGGTGAGTTCAAGAAATACATACCACTCCATTAAGATTGTTAAGAGCATTCTCCATTTCTTCTCTAGTCTCAAAGCTCACAAAACCGTAGCCACGAGATCTCCCGGTCTCCCCATCATACAGTACCCTAGCTCCAACAACAGTTCCATATTCTTGAAATGCTTGTGCCAAACTTTCAGATGAGACTGACCAGGCCAAATTACCAACGAAGAGCTTGTGTTCTGTTTCAGGGTAAAGGGGTTCTTTTGGTTTAGGCTTGTCTGAGAAATTCACCCTTAAGGTTCTGCCACCAAACTCCTGAAATCAGTAAATTATGCTTCAGTGCCATAACCTCACATATATTTTGTAACATTCAGAGAGGAAGTAAACATCGATTCATGAAAGGAAATTGAAATAACCACTTACTCTTCCGTCTAGATTTTCAACGACTGTCTTGCAATCTTCAAGAGAACTCATTGTCACAAATGCAAATCCTCTGCTTTTACCTGTTTCCCTATCATAAAGGACCTGAAAAAGTTGGATAAATTAGCACATAAAATACATTTAGCACATATACAGGAGGAACACTCTCGTTTTGATAAGGAAAAAGTTTTTCCGTAGCAATAAAGAGATGGTTAAATCGCAGCATACATGGTTTTATAACATTATAATAAGTAAGAACACAGTTCCACTTCAGGTCAAGTTCAAACCGAGCTTCAAAGGCTTTTGCACGGAAGTGATCACCTTTGCTCTTATTTCAACTGTTTTTCACTTTGACTAACTCAGTCAAAACTGGTACAGCGTTCAATTGCTAACTTTCATATTCATGTTCCAGTTCAAATACTTGTACGTTTGGAACTTATTCATCATCAACTTAATCATGAAGCAATAGGGTGCACTTCTTGGCTCTGTTACATGAACTTGTAGATGGGTATGTATCTGATACGAGTATGTGTAAGTATATGAAAAGGTGAATTCATTTCTTCCCCCTATTTTTTATAGTATATCTCGAGGGATTTTGACGATGCACCTAATTCTTATCACATTTCCTCAACACAACTACATCAAGATATGTAAGAGAAGCATCCACATAGCTAAGGTGGTGTAGCATGTGCTCATTTTCATATAACCTTGAAAATTAACCACATGTTACCACCTACTTATTCCACGAATGTCTCATTCGTTTTCCATGAGATAGTGGTCAAGATCATCCATGAATCCATGTAAACACTGAATGTGTCAATGTGGAATTCACAAACAACAACAACAACAACATACCCAGTCGAATCCCACAAAATGGAAACTTAATCATCAGCTATGCAAGTCGCTAGAAAATATTTGTCTCTAAATAATTCAGTAAGAAAAGGCAACTACTTTGGTATTTCATATTCCTGATATACACCATATATACATACGCAAGCAACACAAATTTCACTAGTTTAATGCCTAATTATGTGTCTTTCCGTGAGTTTTTCAATCCCATATATATGTATATGGCGCATGCGAATTCATGAATGTTGGATACATAAGGTCAAAAATTCAACGTAATTTGTTCTATATATATTGTATCTAAGTAGATTCGCATGTATCTGAGATAGACTCAATCACGCCTCTTTTTGTATATATTTGTATTTCAGAATGTATTTAGTATCCTAGATATATGGACCTAGTGCGATTCGGATTTATCTGAGATGCACTTGACTCTCTTGCTGGCTTCTCTCCTCTCTCGCCCGCTTTTCTCCTTATCTATATTTAGTATAATTTTTTGTCGAGGGGATTAGGGTTGGAATGAACTATACAAATACTCATTTTTCACTCAAATTAAGTAAAATGCATACCTCAACAAGCTCAGGACTAGCATAGTCTTGAACAATTCCAGCAAGCTGTGCACTATCACAAAGATACGGCAAATTCCCAAAATAAAGCTTAGTATTAACGCCTTCACTTTCACTACTCCCATCGGAACCCTCTCCTTCCTTCTCCTCCTCAACCGCCGGCGCCGGTGCCTCTTCCTCCTCCTCCGCCACTGCAGCCTCCGCCTCCTCTTGCGCCACCGCAGCCTCCAGCCTCGGAACTGCCCGCCACGTCCTGTAAATAGGCGGCAGTTCACTTGATAACGATGAAATTGAAGTTAGATTTAGATTCGGTGTTCTAGTGGGTGAAATTTTGAGGAGATGATCGGAATTGATCCAATTTAATTTAGAACGTATGGAATGAAGAGTGGAGAATGAAGAAGCTACTGCTGTGGCAGCTGCGGCCGCCATGATTTCACCGGAATATTCACTGAAATGCGGTGGCGATTTTGATCGGAGATTTTTTTCCGACGGAAAAGTACTAGTGAAGAGCTGAGAAAAATGGGAATTATTTATTTTTATTTTTGAGTGGTGACGTGGAGGGATGAAATCCAAAGAGATAGGAGGAAAATATGTATAAGGTGGATATATAACTGATAAGGTATTTGGATTTTTGCTTGTTTTTATTGAATTGAAACTCTTTTTGTAATGTTGGTGTTTTCTTAGCCACACAATTTCATTTTCATGAAGCTTTTTAATGTGAAATTAGCGACAATAACTTATTCGATATTCAGTGTAATTTTTTAAGTGAGTTTGGAGAAGATAAAATATTTATTGACTTTATCATCGTCTTATTGAGTTAGAGAGATTTGTTTTTGATAAATCTTCGACTTCAGTAGAATAAATTGAGATATAATTATGAAGAAGAAAGTATTCAGTGAAAAATCATGTCAATTAATGAGAAAAAAGAAATTTTTTTTGAACAATAATGAAATAATACGGTAAACGAAATACAATTGACAATGATGACAAAATTTTTGAGAGTGTTTGGATTGTCTTTTCTAAATGGCTTATAAGCAAGACAATCTATCCTTTTGGTAAAAAGTTATATTACTCAAATATAATTAAAATAATTTGTTAAGTATATATATATAGTAGAATCAAACTCTCTTGGATTAGTTCGTATATCTACTCCTTTAAATTTTGAATTCACTCATAAAAATCTTGATTCCGCCACGATTTATATAGAAGCTAAAAATTATGTAGCAAACACCCAACTTTTAGGCACGTTCGTATTTTCCAAACACCAAGTAGTTTAAAATCTAAGAGTTATACTCCTATCTAATAAGGACTTTGTGTGATCATTGAGTGACGTCTCTTCCCATTTCTTAACTCACCATTAAGGTGTTTGATGAAATGCATGAGAGAAGCAGAGTGACATGGAATGCAATGCAATGATTATAGGGTATTTTCAAAATGGGAATGTTGATAAAGCTGTGTGTTTTGTGTAATGAAATGCCTTCTTGTGATTTGTTTTCATAATACTATGATTTTAGTTTTAGCTTTATGAGTTCTGAGCTTTTAGAACGACGATTCTAAGTGCTAATATTTGAGTTTTAAATCGCATATGCCTATAAATTTATAAATACCAATATATTATTTGAGTAAAAGTTACTAGATTCAGCCAAATCTGATAGACATTACTTTGACATCATGGAAACAAATACTTTCCTTCTGCTCACAATTGATCACCATTATACATGTATTGTTGATCTATTTATAGGTTTGTATAGGGTTAAAACGGTCCAAGAATATTTTTAATATATACAATGTGATTGATATTATCTGCTTTGTGTCAAGTCCGCATGATTTTTTTAGATTGCTTCATAGGCTCATACCATTAAGATTATCCACTCTTTTTTCAATATAACTACCAATGTGTGACTTTGTTCGCATACCCAACAATTCCCCCCTCGAACTAAGTCTTACATAGCTAATTACCATGATTCATGAGTCAGAGATTCAAGATGTCCATATGTTACCCACATCGTTAAGAGTATTTACGATCACTGAAACCCAAAATTTGTGTATGCGTCGTCAAACTTATAATAAATGTCATAAACCCGTGCATAGATGGGCAAAGGCACTAAGCCAGGCCTCACGCAACACTCTGTTATCTCCATACTCGTCCTGCTAAAATTATTGGCTTTTGAAATCAATTGTTGGGCTAAAATGGTCCAAGAATACTTCAAGTACTATTCAATTCGAATTGACTTGATAGTTCAAATATTGTTATTATTGATATTGATCCATTCAAGATCATCTAGAGATAATATTCATTCATTGAATTTACGTGTCAGAAATTTATCACCTTTATGAGATTAAAATCCGAGTCAAAAAGTTTCACAAATTAAGTCTTGTACATATATATATATATATTGAACAAGACATTTTAGGTTTAGTACAATCTTTTCACAAGTAAAGCTTGTCTATCTTATTCAAAGTTCTTTCCATGACATGTGTACAAATTGGAAAGAACACACATTCAACAACAACAACAACAAAAAGAAACTATAACAATTAAAACCCAAGCCCATTGGTACAACTCTTCATAAAGAGTCCTTTCGTGTAGGTTTGATTCTTTTTTCATCACTTAAGCGTAGACAGAAGGATTTGCGATGAGGTAATCTTCAACAGCTTTGAAAAGTTCTATGGCTTGTTTCTTGCCTTCATTGTGTTCTTCTTCCTTAAGAACATAGTCACCTTTTGTGTGGTACTCAGTTTTTGTCTTGCAAACACAGCCTCCATTTCCAGCAGGTTCAAATTTGACATCATAGTTAATTGATTCCAATTTGTCTCCAAGAACATCACCTTCTATTAGTGAATATTTTGTTTCTAAGTTCTTGTCATCAATCATATGAATCTTGTGCTTCAAGTACTTTATTGGACCACCTGTGTCATTTTTGATCAAAATAAGGTCAAGTATTAGATTAGTTTAACAAGTGTAAGTAGTTTATTTGTCGGTCGCATTTGATAGGGCCCACCTAGGGTAGGGATCTATTCATATCAGAGCTTGAAATCGAAATCTTTGTTAAGAGAGGGCTCATTTGAGGTAGTAAAAATTATTCGCTTTTTTTTGGATAATTTTTCACTTGATTGAAAATCAATGCTTGGTCATAAAAGTTTCAAATTCAACTTGAAGTTATATTTCAAGTTTGAAAAATGGTTTAGACCTCTTTTCCAACTCATTGTATTTGAGTTACCGAAAAAAGTTGTATTTGAGTACATTCAAATGTAAATATTATTTTAAATAATTTTTCGCAAAAAGTATAACCTAACACAACTTCATCTTCAGCTCCAACTTCACAAACTTCAAATAAAATGGAAAACATTCAATTCTATAACCAAACTACCCTTAGATATTTCTATTGGCTACATAGATTTAATTATTTTGCATAAAAAAATGTATCATTTGGGACAAACTAAAAAAACTATATGTCACCTAAATTATACAAAGAGAGCGAATAAAATTCATTTTTAGCTCACTTCTGCCTTTTCTAAACTTGAATTTTTGTCATTTGAAACGCTTAAAATTAAAGTATTTCAATCTTTTTAGTTTTATCTAAACTATAGATATGTGGATTTCTTACATATACGATATCAACTATTTATCAAAAACACACTTAACTTATCAACTGCTCACTATTCTCTTTGAACAATAGTGACATTTTAGATAGATAAAACGCACAACTGATAGTTCAAATGAGTTCTAAAAAATATTTGACCATAGTTCAAATAGGAAATTCACTCACAAAATAGTTTAGATATGAAACTAAATAAATCAAGTCAAAAAATATAATTTTAACCCTTCACTCAAAAAATACGAAAGATATTTACACAATCAGATCAATGATTTATAATAATTAGATAGTAACAATGATAAAATTAAACCAATTATTCTATTACCTTCAACAAAATTCATCTTCTTGATGCTTCCATCTCCCTCAGTCTCAACATTCTTAACATGTGGCATCAACTTAGGGATAAGATTGTCAGCATCAACAACCAAAGCTTTGAACAACCTAGTAGGAGACAATGTGCTTGAAACTTCATGTGTATAGGAAAAGACACCCATAATGTTAATTTTCCTTCCAACTTGAAGTGGTAAAAGAAGAGGGGATATATAACAAGTGAAATTAATGTGCTAATAGTTTTGAGATTGTGATATAATGTTAAAGTTTTAGATGGTATTTATAGGGGATAAAAGAGTTTAATGTCATCAGCAATCTTAGTTTTTATATTAATTTCAACATTAAAAGTAAGCCATTCTTGACTTCTATATCCATTTTTTCTAGATGGTGATGGCTATCTTTTGTCAGAAGCGAATTTCGAATTTAAATTTTATGTATTCAGTTTTTAGTACTGAATTCATTATGTTTTTAAAGTTATATGTTTATGTTCAATGTTTAATATATTGAGTTCTGATAAATTCAATAATATCAAATTCATTAGCTAGTCATCCAAAATAATAAAACTCTTGTATTCTTAACTAGAGATATTCTGAATTTTGGATCGTAAAAATAAAAATAAAAAATCTTAAAACTTTTTTAAAAAAATAAATCTTACGTGATATTAATCCGATTCACAAATAATATCGAATATGAGGCGAAAAATAAAAGGAAAATTGTTGTATGCGCGTTACCCGGTTTGAATTAATTTGTTGGTTGTGGTGTTGGATAACTTCATGACAAAATGGTCTAACAATGAGGCTTGATGACACATTAATCTAGAACAAAATTGTGTCATATATATCTAAAAATGCTCTATGTTTAATGATCAGGATTGGTGTGGTGGTTGAGCATCTCACCCCTTAATTAAGAGGTTGGGGATTCAATCTCCACCCCTGGTGAATGGAAAAAACTCTGTGGTCAGTTCCCTAGCGCTTAGTGTGCTGACAGTGGAACGAAGGATTAGTCTCGTGGCTACCGACTGTGAGGATACCTTGGAAAAAAAAATGCTCTATGTTTTTCTCTTACATGGATTAGGACATATGACTACAAATTGAGATTAGATTTTTTTTTTCTCATTTGGTGATTATATTCGAATTCGTGACGTGTAGAACCTCATTTAAAGGGAAACACTACTTACTAAGAATTTTTTCATTTTCAAAATTCGAACTCGAGACCTCTGATTTAATAATAAATAGTTATATTAAGTAAAATCAACAAAAGATTACTTACAAATAAAATAATTTTAACAATTTAAATTAGTTTCAAATAAAACTTTGGTTGTATCACGTTATTCTAAAATTTACTGTTATTTTATGCAAATATTTTAAGTACAATCACTCCAAAAATTTTGTAAAACTCAATAACTTTACTCATCATGTCGCTTGAAATTTTAGGATTTTATGTTTTTCTACATATATATTTTATTAAATTTTAATATTTGAATTTTTAAACTTTGTAAATATCAATATATGACAGTGTAAGCAGATTTTTGAATTTGTACTCCATATCCGTTTGTTATTTTTAATACTTTACTTCATTTTTATATTTTTATTTAATAAACTGATAAATTCAACCTATCTTGCTCAAGTCTTACTGACAAATGGACTTTTTTGGACTAGACTAAAAAAATTAATTTTTAAATGGACTTCAAAAATTATAATCCAACACAATCAAATCACCGATTTAATTAGACCAATGTAAACCTAATTCATATCATCAACTCTACAGCAAATAAACATAGCTAATCATTTAAAATATTTAAAAGATAATTTGAAAATATAAAATAAAAAAAAAGTGACTTCTTAACTTTTTAAATAATACCATCTTTCACATAAAATAACGTTCAAAGAAATTATTGCTCCCTTCGTTTAAAAAAAAGGATCTCGTTTAATTTGACATAGAGTTTAAGAGAACAAAGAAGACTTTTCAATCTTATGGTCCTAAATTAAAGTTATGTCAAATATACTAATATGTCCTTTAATTTTATGATCTTAACTATTAAAATTTTTCAATAGACATAAAAAGAAATAGACTATTCTATTTTAAACGGAGAAAATACAATTTTATTTGTTGACTTATGGTAATAGGTGAGTTGGTGGGGAGGATATAAATTGACGATATGGTTTTAATGACTTTCCATTTATAGTTACTTCGCACTGTTTTCTTTGATTATGAATTTAAGTTATATATAATATAAGTAAAAAGAAAATATTTTAAAATATGTTTAAATAATCTAATAACAATTTAATATTTCACGATATTAGTTTGTCTTTTTCTTGAAGTGCCAAACGTTGCCTTCCATCTGAAATCTTTTACTAGTGTAGAAACTTGACTGATATGAAAGTAGGAATTTTGTCATGTTTTGGATGTCTCTTTAGCATAATACATAAATTAAATTCTAAATTTAAATTTAAATTTTAACTTTGATCTTCAATTTTTATAGTGAACAAATACATATTTTAACTGTGTAACAATTCAGTTTTGAGATGAGTATTTTAGGAAACAGCCTCTCTACTTCTATGAGGTAGCGGTAAGGTCTGCGTACAATTTACCCTCTCCAGACCCCACTCGTGGGATTTCACTGGATATGTTGTTATTGTTGTTAACTGTATAACAATTCAACACATCATAAGTAGGCACTTGTGCATGTTAAAGTATTTTTATTATTATCTGTAATATAGTATCTGACCTAAGATTATCGCGTAAAAATTCACAAAATTTAGCACAAACATTTATTCATGAAAGTTCTTTCCATGACATACACTTGGAAAGAACACACACACACTCCAAACACTACATATGATACATATAGTGAAAACTCATTTGATCATAAGAGCACGCATTTAGTTACTTAATTTTAAATATTACATCTCAAGACAGACATACGTCATAAATTTTTTTTATTAGTTGATTAAGCGTAGACAGCAGGATTCGCGAGGAGATATGCTTCAACCGCCTTGAAAATTTCGATGCCTCTCTTTTCACATTCCTTATGTTCTTCTTCACTAAAGACATGATTACCCTTAGAGTGGTAGGCTTGAGAGGCCTTGCAAATAGATCCTCCATTTCCACAAGCTTCATATTTGACATCATAAGTAACTGATTCCAATTTGTCTCCAAGAACTTCTCCTTCCACAAGTGAATATTTACTCACCAAATTCTTCTCATCAATTGCATGAATCTTGTGCTTCATGTACTTTTGTTTACCAGCTGTCATTAAAAAGTAATTTATTTTTGGAAAAATAGAACAACTACTCTCAAATAGATTTTTCAAAACATCAACAATAATATAATTACCAGTAAAATCTCACAAGGGTTTGAAAAGAGTATAGTGTACATATACCTTACCACTACCTCCTATAGATAGAAAACAGACTCTCGACTCAAATATATCAACCCCCAAAAAAATCGTGTAACTATATTATTCGGAGTCAAATGCCAAGTGGGGTCTGAAAAGAGTATAGTGTACATATACCTTACCACTACCTCCTATAGATAGAAAAAAGACTCTCGACTCAAATATATCAACCCAAAAAAGAAATCGTTTAACTATATTATCCGGAGTCAAATGCCATGTGTCTGTATTTCATTCATCCACCAAGTGTAGTACATTAAGGGGATGCATGTGTGTTCAACTTCTCCAAACTCCATCTATGCGATCACATTAGGTGTATACGTTGTTGTTATTGTATTTTACTTACTTTTAACGAAGCAAATATGAAAATAAAACCTTATGTTAAACATAATATTAACTAATTTTATTACCTTCAACATAGTTCATTTTCTTAATGGTTCCAGCAGCACCATCACCCTCAACATTCTCAATGTTCTTAACAACTTGTGGCATCAAGTTTGGGATAAAGTTGTTAGCATCAACAACCAAAGCTTTGAACAACCTAGAAGGGGCAACTTGGCTTGTGACTTCATGATTATAGGTATATACACCCATAATGTTGATTAACTAATTTGTCTTGAAAAAAAAGATGAAATATATGAAAAGGGAGGGTATGAGATGAATGGAAGTTTTAGGTGGTACTTATGGGGATAAAATGGAGTGAGATTTGGATGATTTACATAAATATCTCCTTTTTAGGTAAGAAGTTGGGTAAGTATAATTTTTAATTTGGAATTGATGAAAGTTAAAACGACAAAACCTCTTATTTTATTGATCTTCTAAATTGAAAATTCAGACATTTCGAAACGAAATAAAGTTTGCTTATCTTACTTTAACTTGATTGAATCCATTATGGATTCAATAAATCTAAGTAAATTGTAGTTTTGTTTTCTACTTATTCTTTATTTATTCTCCCATCTATACTTTTTTGTATCTGTTGTATTTGGATTAGATTTGTAGTTCCAATCCAACACAAGCCTTTTTTTTACTATTTTTTATTGTTTTCAATTGAAATTTCGTTTGTTTTTTTTTTTTTTTTAATATTCAATATTTATATTGACAACAGTGTATCGAACAAATATAATTCATTGTGATAAATGAGGTGGATCTATTTAATTTTATTTTATGTTTTAAATGAATTAGAGAGTGTGAATGTATTTTTTTAGATTTCTTCTTTCAATGGTTTTTGATTGTCTTGTCTAATCTCTTTATTTCTTTTTCTTCGGATTAGATCTACACATTTTTTTCGATATTTTCTTCTGGTTGAGTTTTATTATTTAATCTCTACAAAGTTTTATTAGACAAGAGGTAAAATTGAGGGGTATTTGGGATGATTTATGCAAATTTCTCTTTTTAGATTATTATATAGAACTGATCTATGTCTTAAAAATTGTGTAATTATAATTTTTGAAACTAATAAAAATCAGATTATTGTTTAATGTCTATGGTCGATTCTCTGGGTTTTAGGAAACAACCTCTCTACCTCTATGAGGTAGCGGTAAGGTCTGCGTACAATCTACCATCCCCAGACCCCACCTGTAGGATTTTACTGGGTATGTTGTTGTTGTTGTCTATAAAATTTTATTAGACTGTTTTCTCATAAAAAAATTTAGTTCTCTTTTCAAGAATCCTTAATTATACTCTAATTCAAAAGGTTTATAAATTGTGAGAGAAATATAGAATGAGTATTTAATGAAGTAATTAGTATTTTTTTTTCTAGTGAGATTTTAAAGCTCATGTCATCAGTAACTTTACCTTTAATTACTAGCATTAATTTAATTTTTACAAAAAGAAGGTCCATTAATTAATTGTTGACATTTGTTGTATAGTTTTCTAGATGTTTTTTCTTTACATCATTATTCTCTTTAAATTAGTTTTGTTAGATATGGTGTTGGAAGAAGCTCATTAGGTCATGGTTTAATAACATTGAGGTTTGATGACATAATATCATATTATTTTATTTGGATGGTGGGGAATTGATTATATATAATTGTGAATTCTTTTTCTAATCTAATAATATATGATCAAAATAGTAAGTTCCAAAATATGATATCTCATATTAATATTTCAATAAATACAAAAAATACATCTAAATTGTTTTCATATATCTTAACATTGATCAGTAAAATGACTTAATGTCTATGCTGATAACAAATATATGTGGTTATTGTTGTTTTACCAATCTGTCTGTTCTCAATAATTAATTTTCACTGATCACATTTCCAAAAAATCAATATATAAAATACTATACTTAATTTTATTGAATTTGTTGTTAAAATATCGATATTAAATCGGAAACTCACGACAGATGGCCATAAATATTAGATCTCTTCAAAGATTTTGGCCATATATAAGATGGACAATTTTTTATCTTCTCACCCACCCACCCATCCAATTACCAAAGCACAAGTAGCCAAATTTCTTTTAAAAAGAAAATATTATAATTGGATAAATATTTACTCCTCTCCAATCTATACAAACAAATTTTTTAAAAAAATATAAATTGATATAAAAGTGTATGTATATACACAACACAATGCATATTTAAATTAATTGATTTAATATAAATATTAAATGTTTTGTGTATATATTGTTTTCATCGTATCATAAGTTAATAACAAGCATATTTTGCATAAAATATCTTTCATCTTATAATAGTTATATGTTAATACCCGAATTGATAAAATTTGGGATTAATAGAACTTTAATTTTAATCCACAATTATTAATAAAATTTGATAATATACTTCTTATGCTTTTATTCATAAATTATTTATAAAATTATCATAATTGTTAACTATTTCATCATATATTTATTTATGTATTGTATTAAATTTATAATGTTGATTCTTATTTGATAATAATATTAGTATATAGATAGTCAAATACGATATAATAAAGTTCCAACCGTCCAAATACCTAATACTTCTTCCATTTTAATTTTTTTGTTTTATTTTTTTCAAAAAATATCTCTTTTCTTTTTTGATAATTGTTATATTATGATTTTTTACATGACACGCCTAAGATTACAATATTAAAAAATATTTTAATATATTTTATGTATCTTTACATTAAAATCACACGATTTAATTTTTTTATATGTTTTAAAATTTTATGTCAAGATAAAATCAGACCGAAAAATTATTAAAACAAAGGGTGCACAATATTATGTCATCAAACCTTAGTGTTAGAGACCACTTGGCATGATGAATTTCTCCCAACGCCATATCTAAGAAAATAAATTTAAAAAGAATAATGATGTAGGGAATAAACAATACATCTAGAAATTGAAATATACAACAAATCTCAACAATTTAAGGGCTACTATTCATTATTAAGATTAAAGCTAAGATTATAATTATTTAATAAATTATTATCTTTTTATTTTTTCTCCACTTTATAAACCTTTTATACTACTAGAAATTAAAAAGATCCCACCACAAATTAATGAGAAATTTATATTATATGATTTAAGTTAGTTCACTATAAATTAAAAGAAGATATTGAAGTACTAGAAATAATCACATTTTTTTCCTTTTTCTTATTAATTCAATCAAAATATCTTCGAAATTACCATTAAATATTTATAAGTAAAAAATTTCAATAAGAAAATAATGATTTTTTTATGATAGGGGGAGTCCGTAGCCGTTACTCTTTGGATGCGCACAGGATAAATCTTTGTTTCTATGCAATAACTCGCAAACCACATGAGAGAGATAACCTGCACTAAACAAGTTCGGTGCGATAAACTTGACCCCGAAAAATGATTTTTTGTAGTGTTATGTTTTTTTAACAAACTGAAAAATCTAATTCACTGTCTAATAAAACTTTGTAGACATTAAATAATATATAATCTAATAAATATTTTTTTATATTAAAATATTACGTGATGAGTTGCATGAAGTTTGAAGGGAAAAGCGCTAATGAGCATATATCACTAATAAGAATTTATAATAGAATAATTAAAACGTCCAATTCATAATTTACGTATACGTATGTTTAATTGCTACTGAATACCTACTAATGGCACCATCTAATATGTTTATGAAAATTGACTGAGATTTATTATAACTGCATAGCACAAATTACGCACTAAAATTTGCTTTTAAATTATGAGTATATCCTTTTATTTTTTGGAGGTGAAAGTCCAATTCCAAAAAAAAAAAAAAATTTAGTAGATTTTTTTTTTACTATAATCATATATCTGTACATAATCAATTGGATGTATTTCATATTTTTTATTTATTAATAAGTGTTATTTTACTTGTATTATTAATATTAATTTGAGACCTAATTTTGATGTTGACCTTTGACAATGTCAAAGTATGCAACCTCATTAATTTTTGAGTGTTTGACATGTCAAAAGCTGGTCATCTTTATAATATTATCTGCTGATAATCATATTATAAAAATACTAAAAAATATATTTAATGGTTTATTTAGAAGACTTTATTTTTTAATTGTATTTTTATATTTTAAAATTCTAAAATTTTTCTCGATCCGCATATCTACACCTATTATGATTGGTACTCTATGAACTTAGGAAACTATATTTAATTTTGTTTGTGTCAATTTTGCTCATATTCTTGGATTCAATGCTAAATAAATTAAAGAAATAGAGTTGGGATAGACTAGTATTCCTTCCTTTTATTTTAGATTTCTATATTAAAAATAAATGTTTCATTTCACTCGTCTATTTCAGTAAATAAAGAAAATTTTATCATTTTTTCCTCTTATATTATTCTTAGTAGTAAATCTATATTTATATTTATCTATCCATTTATATTATCTTAAAAACAGGAATTTCCCTAATTTGAATAACTCCCAATTTAGTATATCTTTTATATTATATATTACATTATATTTTTTATTTATATGATATTATATTAAAAACAAACACTTTTTCACATTAAAGATCGTGACTTTTCTAAATTGTTATAACTTTTTCGATGAGTGGTGATTTTCACAAAGAGTTGTGGCTTTTCTGAAGGATTGCGACTTTTCTAATAAGCCACAATAAATATATTTTTATACTGCTCTTTATTGACATTCACGTGTAACGCACAAACAACAAAACTAATAGTAATTATATACAATATTAGTAATCAAATTTTAAATTTCAAAACATCATTAATAATATTAGCTTAATAGTAAAACATCTCTAATTAAAAATTTTAAAATATATCAAATCAATATAAGCCAAGTAATATACACCGAAAGGAGTATGATATACACTCACACAATAGTATACTTTTTTTCAGTCTTTATTGAAAGTTTTTTCCATGACATACAATTGGAAAAAACACACACAACAAATTAAAACTATAATGTAAAACTCAAACCCTTGGAACTTTTGAAGAGTTGATGTATAATTCAACTTCATATCCATCGACTTTTTCGTCTTAGCTAAAAGTTGAAACTCTTTAAAGATAGCACACACGTATGATTATTTAACTATATAATATCGCAATACATCATCACTCACGTGTAGGTTCGTTTATTTTTCATGAATATTTAAGCGTAGACAGAAGGATTGGCGAGGAGGTGTGCTTCAACGGCCTTGAAAAGATGAATGGCTTTGTCTTTGCCTACATTGTGCTCTTCCTCAGTAAAAACATGATCACCCTTTGTGTGATACTCGGTTGTTGTCTTGCAAACACAACCTCCATTTCCAGCAGCTTCAAATTTGATATCATAGGAAATTGACTCCAATTTGTCTCCAAGAACATCACCTTCTATAAGTGAATATTTTGTTTCTAGGTTCTTGTCATCAATCACATGAATCTTGTGCTTCAAGTACTTGATTGGACCACCTGTCATTAATTAAAAAAAAATTAAGTTTCCTATATTATCGACGTGTAAATGATTTTTCGCACTATCGATCATTCAAAGGATATTTATAGGTAGAGATATTACAATGGGTGGATTGAACAGAAGTTGAGTGAGTCAAAATAGGTTGAGTTAATAAATAGAAGGATTATTTTATCGGTAGAGATGACTTAAAATGCTAGTCATATAACATAACTTGTATAATTATTACTCCTTTCGTCCTATTTTATGTGGCACCCTTTGACTTTATACAGTGTTTAAAACTTGTGGTCTAAAATTAGACTTAGATATTTGTGTGGCTGAGAATCATTTCACTAAGGGTGAAAAGGAAATTTTAAAGGTAAATTGGTTGACATTCTTTTTTAGACGGACCAAAAAGATAAGAATGCAACATAAAATGGGACTGAGGAGTACTAGTTTTAGTTGCTATAGTTTGTATGTTAATTTATAAAACTTTTAGTACCTTATAAAATAAAATTTTTCTCTGTTATCGATATATATAATATGTCAAATAAAAAAATATTTTGAAAAAATTTCTCATGAGTAAATATGAATTACATGTTAGTCTAATTTTTGAGGGGCTCATGAGCATTAAATAATTTATCCAAACTTTGATAAATTTGACAGATTATATTTTCATGAATAATTCTGTCACGTCGATCTAGCTATATATAGATATGTCTTCTAAATTGTTTATGAGAATTATTTCTTAGAAAGTAAGCAAGTTTCTGTCTAGAGAAAAACATAGTTCATCTTAGTAACGAATAAATTGAGCTTCACTGCAAATACCGAACATCAATTTTAAAAAAATAGTTTCACAAACCTTCAACAAAGTTCATTTGCTTGATGCTTCCAGCACCACCATCTCCTTCAATAGTCTCAATGTTCTTAACTTCATGTGACAACAACTTAGGTACAAGGTTGTCAAAATCAAGAACCAAAGCTTTGAATAGCCTTTTAGGGTCAATTGTGGTTGTGGACTCATGAGTATAGGTATTCACACCCATAATGTTTGATTAATTTGCCTTTGAACAAAGAGGAAAATAAATAAGAAAGAGAAGAGGTAAAGATAAATACAATGTTTTGAGGTGTGTGATATAATGGGAGTTTTAGGTAGTATTTATAGGAATAAAATGAAGTGAGATTTTGAGGTGTATTAGGTAGATTTCATTATCATGTTTTTTTTTTTCAAACTTGCTTTAAAAAAAAAAAAACTTGATTTGCGACAGGATTCCATCGAAAATAGTCTATATACTTTGACAAAATAGAAATAAAATTAGTATAAGGATTTCATCGAAAATAGTCTATATACTTTGACAAAATAGAAATAAAATTAGTATACATACAATCATGTTTAAACTCTATTTATTATATTATGTTGAGTATGGTTTTGAGCTGAGGATTCTAGGAAAAGCCTCTCTACTCCCATGAAGTAGCGGTAAGGTCTGCGTACAATCTACCCTCTCCAAACCCCACTTGTGGGATTATACTGGGTATGTTGTTGTTGTTGTTGTTTAAAAATTAAAAAAAGAAATTGAAAAAAAAAAAGAAAAAAAGCAAATTTTATATGTGACATTTCAAACTTATTATCCTCCGACTCACTCTATCCCCATCCATTGACCACCCCCCCCCGGCCACCCCCTACTTCACGTCGCTCGTTTTTATAGTGTTTTCTAAATATGGTCATGTAATTTAGGTTCTAAAAGTATATAGTTAATTTTTTTTGTCCTTAAAATAATATAATTTAATTTATTTAGTAAAATATAAAAGATTACTCCTTTTGTTCTGCTTTATATGATTCACTTTTCATTTTAGTCAGTTCAAACAAAAAATGATATATTTTTATATTTGGTAATAATTTAATATTAAAATATTTATTTTATCCTTAATGAAAATGATCTAGAACCATACAAATAATTATCATTTATTTCCAATCACATATTTTAGAAAAAATCATTTTAAAATATCTATATCAGATTAAATTAATTCATATAAAATGAAACGTAGCGTGTAGTTATTTTCTCAGAAAATATTTTTCTTCCTTCCGAAGACACCCTTAAGAGTTCAGTCAGTACCAACATGGATTATGATGCATCGGTGAGAGTGTTTCACCCTTAACTAAAGGTCTTCTTTTGAGTCTTGGAATTGAAAAAAATCTTATTAAGAGCGTCACCTCAAATAGATCTTACAATGCAAGATTTAAATTTAATCGAGACTCCATGAGCTGTTAAGGAAAATCAGAAAAAAAGAGTTCAGTCAGTACCTCGAGTCTTAATTTCAACGTTCAAAGCAGTCCATTGTTGACATTTGTGTCCATGTACTTTTTTTTCTACATGTCGTCATTATCATAATAATTAATATGTGGGTTGTGGCATTGGGAGAATTTTACGCCAAATACGTAAACGTGTACGTGGATTAAATTGGTTAGAACTTTTTAAAATAGTAAATTAAATTATTTATATAAATTTTTAAATTAAACTTATAAAATTTTGAATTTTTTCAATTTTGAGAATTTTTGATAAACTATTTACACAAATATATAATTAATTTTCTATACTTTAAATATTTTGTCTTATCAAAATATAACTATCTAGAGTGTTCCTTAAAAAAAACATAAAATATGATATGAATAACAATACTATATATTCAACAAAAAATAATAATGAGATCATATAAAATAAATATTATAAATAAATAAGTTATAATAAAAATGAATATAATTTAAAATACTAAATCATGCTAAAATAAATCTAACAAATATAATCATCTCATAAATATTAAAGAAAAATTAAAGTTAAGTTATATATTTTAAGTGTTAAATAAAAATGTAAAATTAAAAAAATAAATATTCAAGATTATTTTCATTCTTAGTATTGAATTGATTTATTTTTACTAGCATTAGTATTGCTTTGATTTTTGATTTGAAATTTAGTGAAGCTACTAATATCAATAAATTATAACATTTATTGAATCATTTAAAATTCTCGGTCAAACTTGAAATAATATGTTAACAATAAAAATTATGAAAAAGTATAAGAAATATTTAAAAATAATATCAAATAAATACTTTATGATAAAATAAATTTTAAAAATTATATATATATATCACGTCAAGTTGATTTGATCATGAATTGACTTTCAAAACTGAATATAATTGATTTTTTTTTCAACACTAAACCACGTTAAATCAAATTATTAATTAATTTTTTTTACTTACTCAATTTTTAATTTAATGTGATTTTCAATTTGATATTTTTCATCCTACTAAATGGTCTATAAATATGAGGCTTGCTGACACAAATTATCTAGTTTCACTCACCTAATTATAAAATCATAGAAAGATGAAAATTACAGTCTTACAAATTTGAATTTAATGATGTTTTGATAGATATTTTTATTTATAATAAAATATTTCGTATTCAATGCTTGTAAGTTGTAATAATCATATTAATATTTTATTTGGCCAAACTTTAAATCCTATTTTCTTTGAAATTTCAAAAAGATCATTTTAAGCATAGTAGTTTATCCAATTGTATTTGACTCATTAATTTAAAAAATAATTTTGTCAAAATAATCTTTTATACCTTAAATAATATTTTTTAATATGGAAATAAAATTTCTTCAAACGCAATCAACCATCGTACAAGTTAAAATAATGTTTAATTTTCTACGAAATTTAAATCTCCTTACTTAAAGCTAAATTATCTTATTTAGTCAGGTAAATATAGTAAATATTTTTTAAAAAATTCTAAGTTTTTCTTAGGGAACTGTTTGTCTTTTGATAATTGGGTGGGTGGGTGAGAGGAAAAGGATATGTATCTTTTAAATGTCAACATCTTGAGTAAGCCAAACATCGTCTTATAAAATCTTTAGTGTTAGATGAAATCTTGACTAAGTAAACTCAATTGGTAATAAGTGTGAAAGTAGGAATTTTGTAATCACTCAGCCGTCTTACTATTGATATAAAAAAAATAATTGAAAAAAAATTTAATATATGCACTAAAATTTGATTAATTTAAATTTGTATTTCTAAAACTTGCTGCAACTAGATATATAAAATATTGTATAGATTATATTTTAACTAGGGATTATTATTATTTTTAAATGTTAATTATACGTTCTATTTATCAGTAACTATTACTTACTCGATAAAAAAGATATATAATGAAATGACTGAAACTAAGGCTCGTTATAACTAGTTATATGCAAATATTACTTAATAATATATGAATCAATTATGAAAAAATTTATATATCATTTATATTAATTAATTAATTATATTAAATTTAATTATTGGTGTATTTTATTTTATTTTTTTTGGTTTCCCAAAGTATTCCCACAGCTGGCAGTCGTGAGACTAATCCTCCGTTTCACTGTCAGCGCAAAGCGATAGGAAGCTGGCCACAGAGTTTTTTCCATTCACAAGAAGTGGGGATTGAACCCCACCTCTTTTGCTGAACCACCACACCAATCCTTGTGGTTAATTGTTGATGTATTAATTTTTAGTTATTTCACCTTTTTTATTCTTCATAAAATAATAATATATAAATTTTCTTCTCGTTGGAGCCATTTATATGTCAAATCAAAGTGGGAACCCATTTATTTTAAAAGTATTTCTTCATTTTGGAGCCATGATAATAGTAAACTATTTGGTGAAACTTCAAAAATCAAATTATTTTGAAAAGTCCTTTTTGCTGATTTTGAGGAATTCTTATTGACTAATTAACTTGAAAAGCAATTGTATATTGTTCAACAACCACAACAACAACAACGTTATCTCAATGCCTCAAAGGCTCTCGCCCATTGCAGGGTAGGAGGAGTCGAATGTACGCAGCCTGACCCCTATGTTTAAAAACATAGCACGACTGTTTCCGGATGACCCATGATGAGCGTCGAAAGTT
>JAABOM020000110.1:25579206-25598171 GCA_011800125.2 Solanum clarkiae
GTCCAAGCTCAAAGTTGGATCACGTGGCCCAATTGAAGAAATGGGCTACTTGGTCCCTAAAGCGGGGTGAACCGCGTAAGGCTGGTTTTACAGAGCAACGAACAGCTCCCGCTTTGAGCAGTGGAAGGATAACGAGTCGGTGCCTTTCAAGTCTTGTAACTGCCTGATGGGCTGCTCTAATCAAACCACCACTTTTTTTTTTGAAGCATGACTTGAGCCGAAATGAGCTAAACTGTGTGCATTTGCTTATCTCTTTGACCAAAAAGACAAAAGGTACAACAAACAAAACATCAAGATTCAAGAATATCAGTTGATAATGTCGCCATGAAAGTTCAGCTACTCATGTAGCTCAGATGGATTAAACATAACTATTCTCAGGGGAAAATGAGAGCACTGGATGTGTAGCTACACATCGGTATTGTCACACAGAACATAAGAAGCACTCATCAAGAGTTGAAAATGCAGAATTTTCTGCACAAAGGGTGAGTCTTTTCATAAAAAGAATCACCGCGATAAGGTTTTCAAGTTCAGTTATAACTTTGTCAAATAGAGTAGCATCACTCAGAAACTTGTAGAGTTAGTATATGCAGGCTAGAATTAGCCAAAATGGACCTGCTAACTGTTTTACTTGCTAGGTGTTCTTCGACTTGGATCAGCTTTCACCAGCCTTGCTCTTGTTTGAGGATCAAGTTTTCCATCGTCTGTCACTTTTGTGCCCTTACTTACACTTGTATGATGTGAATCTTGAACTGATGGGAAGAACTCTTAATAATAACAAAAAGCATTCCTGAAATGGAAGATTTTTCCCACATCGTTATACAACAGGAATTTTTAGTTCTTTTTAGTACAATGGGAAAGAGTAGTGTATGCCGAGCTCAGTAATGTGGGTTTGTAACCCAAATGAGGGCATTAGTGTGGTGGGATGTTGGGCCATCTTAGATGGTTGGGCTTGGTGGCAAATTTCTGGCTTGCCCTATCCAAGCTCAGAGTTGGATCATGTGGCCCAATTGAAGAAATGGGCTGCTTGGTTCCTAAAGTGGGGTGGACTGCGTGAGGCTGGTTTCACGGAGCAACGAATAGCTCTCGCTCTGAGCAGAGTGGGAAGGATAACGAGTCGGTGCTTTTCAAGTTCAGTAACGCCTGATGAGTTGCTCCAATTAAACCACCACATCTTTTTTTAACACCCCCTTAGAGTGGCAGAATGAAGGGAGGTAAGACCCCCTTAGAGTAGAAGGATAACGCGCCAGTGCTTTTAACTAAACCACCACTTTTTGCGTCTATTTGGACTCGGAACTTTGTTTTTGTGCTTAAAAATCCATTGGATATGTATACATATATAGTTTATCGAGAATCCAATAAGCTATGTTTTCTACCTTCAGAATTCATTAACTCAAAATCCTAACTCGGGCAATAAGAAAGTTGCCCATTATGGCATCTTGGTCCATGAAGCCAAGAATGGGAACATGGAAATCAATAATCTTAACAAAAGGGGTGTATCACTAGTAGCTTCTGGTCTATTTAGCTTACCCTTTTCGACAGGTATTTTTGATGTTTCAGCTGATGATTGAGTTGGACTTTCGAATGAACCTTTACTGGATTCCATTTCTTGATCAAGTTCATCCCACCCTCCATATCTAGATACCTCTCGTTCATCCTTACTAGCTGAAACATCATTGTTGGACACCCATGACTGATAGCCTGTCTTTCTCTTTCGCGTCCTGGGGATTCCTCCTCTTCTCCAAAAGTTTGGTTTGCTTGAGGTGGGAGCAGCACGCTGTCTCTTCTTAGTTCTAGTCTTGCGCGGTGGTTTGTTTTGTGTTGCATCCAGCATCTTTTGGATTGCAAAAGAAAATGTCGATTGTCCAAGGGGAAGGGCTAATGCCATAAGAAAAGCTTTAGGTCCTCCTGTTATAAGCAGTCCTATTAGAATTGGTGGAAACGCCCAACCGTAGGACCAGAAAACCTGCACTACCCAAGAATGATAACTTGTAAGTTATTTGACAAAAATCATCTAACCTATGTTCCCATTTCTGCTCGAGAACCTTTTAGCAAGACGAGTCATTAGTTATATAGTTATACTAAGGAAGCTAGTTGAAAATGTAGTGAAAAGAAAGCTGCTGAAAGCATAGAAGAAAACATTTATGGGTAAAAGACAAGAAGAAAAGCTTGAGCGAGAGGGGTTGGGAGACGTTTGACAACAACTAGGTATACATTTACGGGAAGAACACCTGAAATCCATGTTTCGACTAACTAATCATCTTTTTTCCCTCAAATCACATCCTCAAAGTATGCATAGAGTTCTGATGTACATAGAGTTCAAGACATAAGTGACGAGCTTCTGCACTGTTGTGTCGACTACTGATAAGTGAATTCTCTGACAAGTGACATCATACTCGAATCCTTTAAAGGTAGTTTATGGGAGTGAAATTTGACTATGCATTAAGAATAAGATCTGATATGACCTAACTATTGTTTGTCGTGGGGAAAGAATTCCAAAAGATTTGACTATCTACAGTTGAAAGATGTGTAGCATATGCCATTTGTCTAAGCGCGTCTAATATTTTTGAGGGTCCAACGGGAATAGCCTCTCTATTTTCACAAGATAAGGGGTAAGGGTGAGTACAATCTACCATCCCCAGACCTCTAATCTTCACTAATTAAGAATCATGCACTTCCAACAACTTGAACTCAAAGAACACAGCCTATCATTTCAAGAAAACATCACACCAATTCACTCAAATTAAAGTCAAGCTTATGTATCCAAAACCAAAAGCAAACTGGTTCAGTCTCAGCATAATCCAAAAGCATCACTTTACACTAAAATCATATTTCATGAAGAAATCAAAACAAAATAACAACTTCCTTCATAATTTAGTTAATTCTTTCAACCAGAAAAGTTCTTATTATCATAATTCATCTTTCTCAAAGAAAAAAAATGGATTCAGGTTAAAATACAGATTCCACAAAACCCCATCTTCCTTCAATCCAAGAAGATACCCATGCCAAAAGAAATCCAATCTTTAAGCATATAACCCAAGATTCAAGTACCCAAGAATGTCATAACTCCATATCCATGCCCCAAAAAACTCAAACTTTAAGCAGAAACCCCAAAATTCAAGTACCCAAGAATGTCAAAAACCCATCTGCATGCAAAAGAATCCAAACTTCAAACTAAAAATCCAAAATTCTAAGTACCAAAAAGTGTCAAAACTCCATATCCATGCCAAAAAATCCAAACTTTTAAATTTAAAACCCAAAATTCAATATCCATGCACCCAAAAATCCAATCTTTAAGCAGAAACCCCAAAATTCAAGTACCCAAGAATGTCAAAAACCCATTTGCATGCAAAAGAATCCAAACTTTAAGCTAAAAACCCAAAATTCAAGTACCCAAAAATCTCAAAACTCCATATCCATGCCCAAAAAATCCAATCTTTAAGCTTAAAACCCAACATTCAATATCCATGCCCCCAAAGATCCAATCTTTCAGCAGAAAACCCAAAATTCAAGCACCCAAAAATGTCAAAACCCCCTATGGCCATATCCATGCAAAAAAAAAAAAAAAAAGATCAAGACTTTAAGCAGCAAACCAAAAATGCCAAAAAGCAACCAAACTTCACAGAAAAAAAACAGGAATACAAGTTTATAACTTAAGAGCAAAAGGGAGAAGCAGCAAAGTAACTACCTTTAAAATCCAAATACTTTCAATATACTCCTCAAAAACTTGAGCTCCTTGGTCCAAGACTCCATCCCCATCAAGCTCCTCTTCCTCATCTTCAAAATCCCCAAGATCACTGAAATTCTGGTTCTTGATAGACTCAGCATTTGTGTCCCACTTGCTAGAAGACCTGCTGCAGCAAAGGTGAAGGGGCTGCTGTTGCTTCTTCTGCAGAAGAAGATGAGTAGAGAGTGGATTTGAAGGGTTTAATGAATTGGTTTTTTTAGTAAAGAAAAGAAGAAGAGAAGAGGTGGGGTTTAAGGGTAGGTGAAGAAGAAGATGACCACCATCACCCCTAGTGATGGTGGTGTTTAGTCCATTCCATTGGCCAATATTACTCATCACATTATCCTCTCAAATATGACTATTTCAAGAATTGAATTGTATTGTATAGTATAGTCCTCAATATTTGTATTGGATGGTTTTGACATCTTTAAGTGATATAAAGCACATGTTTTAAATACTCACTAGAAATTCTATTAAATTCGAGTTTGCATAAAAAAAATATGAAAAAATAAATTATTTTTTTTTAATAAACCAAATGTGTTCGAAGAGAGATTCGTGTCTGATTCGCTCGTTGATGGAGCAATAGCTTATCAAGAGGATGATCAGTAGATGATCCACTGGGACCAAGTGAAAAATTTTCCACAATTAGAAGAAAATATGCCATATTGCCTTCCAAGGATAAAGTATGTTTTTCAATTTTTTTTTTAAAAAAAGGAAAAGAAGTTTTGCAATTTGCATGGAGAATAAGCTGCATTTTTCAAAAACCTTCACTTTTTTTAAAAAATCCTATGAATGTGTTATGAGCTCCATTAATGATTAAATGTTAATATACACATTTATTATAAAATATATTATGACATTTCATTTTATACAACATTGTTTGATGGACACCATCTTTAAAAAATATGTATATACTTCAAACACATCTTTAATTTAAGACTATAAAATTCAAATCTTCTTTTAATTTAAAACTTTGTGCCAAGGTAATTTATATCATACCCTGCATATCCATCTTAACAATTTGATGAATATCTACTAAAATAATTTTGCCAAATCAAAACTTATTGAATTTAATTTGTAGTAAATAAGAAAAACCAACTCTTCTCTTTTTCACTCTTTTTACCAACCCTCATCTCTTCGAGGATAGACCAACCTCTTTTATCCTCCCCAGACTTCACTTGTGGAATTTCATGTTACCGTGCGTCTACGAAACAGAAACCATTTAAAAGAAAGTACACAAAGTTTAATACAATATAAACACTTGAATATTTGTGACTGGAAATTTTCTTTTTTTTCTCCTTTTTCCTCTCTTGTACCCTTTGAAAACCAACTGTCTATTTCAATTTCTGATGTACATTTGAACCCATATGTCAATACAATGAAATGTCAAACTTGCAGAAACAGTAAACTTCTTCACCCCTCCCAACTTTCCAACGACACTATCCTCTTCTATCATGTTAGTATTCTCTGGGCTCTCCTGAAGCCACCTTAAGCATGACGTTTTTTTGCTCTCCCTCGTAGCACGAAAAAGATCATTCAGTCTGTAACGTCTAGTAAGTACACAACCGGAAGTATAAATACTCTCTCTGCTACCAGCAGCACACATTCAACCAACTATACAGTAAACCATCAGAGATACACTCAACTTTGAAGCCATCAGTCATTGTCCTGATATGTATATTTTTGTAACATCCTGAATAATAGTATGCGTTAGACAGAACGAAATGTTTCGTTGGAACATCAAAAGAACATAACCAAGAAACATAGCCCTACTCTCTCATGGAACAGCGGTTTGACAGCAATGGTTAAAGATGACAAAACATGACAGTGGCGCTTCAATCAACTTACCCCGGTGAATTGACTTCCGTCTGGTAATCTCCCCCAAACAGTTCTTTGTTGTTTTTTCTATTTATTGATAGTTGTTTTGACAAAGGGTTATATATCAAAACACAAATTGGTTTATCTTTTGAAAATAAAATTAGACACAAAATGTAGTGTCTGGTTATATGTTTCCTCACGTCAAGAAAATCAACATATCTAAATCTTAGTCGAACCCAATAAGGGCTTCTTGCATCCATAACCGGTTCTAAGAAGCAAGTTTTCAACTCATAGATATGGATGTGAAAAACATAGGAAAAGAAGCCAGAAGCATCCATACATATCAACAATTGACAGAAACAAGGGAAAGAAAGAGACTTACCAAGTTTTACAACTACAACCATCTGCTATCTTCAACAGTTTCTAGCCTTCTAAAGCATATGTTGGAACCTGCAAAACATTTGCAACATAACGATGTCACTAATAGAAATGAATATCCCACAGCAGACCCCCAGGATATCAGTAATGGACACAATTTTTATTTTGTTAAAGATTTTAGTTCTAGTTGCCAGTTGGAAACACATCCTACCCTTCCTGTCCCCAAACCACTAGAGGAATTGCACTCCGTATGATGTTGTATTATATTTCTAGTTGACACAAAAGTATGCACATAAACATCATGATTGTAGCTTTGGTTTCTAAAGGTGCAAACATATCACTAGAGGGATTTGGTACTTGTCGGGTAATTGGGGTGTACATATCCTGATTCTCTCTTTTCGACCCTTAAATCATACAAAGCTAGCATAATTATTGGACTACTACTCTTCCTCTTTCATTTACTCTGTTACCTTTAACAGTTGTAACGAGTGTATGTGACCAGTCACGTTTCCCAAAGGTGTCTCTTTTTACCAATGTCTGGCAAACAAATGCTGCATTTAACTAAGCTAAGAAGAAATATCAAGTCAACCATATAGATAGCAGAAGATGATCGTAGATGAACATTTTTTCAGTTGGCAGTGCAATATTTTTTTTCTTTTACCCTTTTGAATGTTAACGTTACTATCAGCCCAGTGGTACAATGTTCTCTTATATCCCCTTGAGTATAATGTCACCACATTACAACTCCGAAAGGACAAAATAAGGCACCAATCAATCAAAATAAGACTACCTCAAGCATGTCTTCATCAGGGAAACTGGATGCTGTACAGTCCAAACCATTTGATTTATCAAATTGGAGGATCCTCAATTTTCCTTCCTGCACAATTTTAGGTAAAACAAACAAAAAAAAAAAAAAAGATGAAATCCTTCTGAGAAGATGAACAGTTTTACAGTTGAAACTAAGAAATGAGAAACTCATATAATGTCTGCATAACTACCTTGGTTCCATATACTAGGCCACCACCAACCAAAGGATGGAAACAAGCAACATTGACCTCATCCTCTGCACTGGGAAGAACTCTCACAAGTTCCATATCCGAAACTCTATAGACCTGAGTCAAAGACACACAATCTGAATTAACTAGAGACAGCAAATATAGACACTAATATTGCGAACAGACCAAATTCATCCTTCTTTCAGGTTCAGTCAAATAATCTCAGTAAAATGTGAGTAAGAGCATAATCCTTCCTCTTTGAGTTTTGTTAGGTCTAAAAACAAAGTGCATCTCCACAAAAGAAGAAATTCTAACGACATAATAGTAAACCAATCAAAATTGACCCTCTTCAACCTTAAAAGTGTCCTAAAACATTGTTACTGCACTTGCCTATCGAGCTATATTAGCTCCAGTTCCTTTAGCCCCATCTCCATCAATTTAAGTCCAGTCTTTCTGAAGTTAACAAAAATTCTGCATCACTTCATCTAACCCACCATAACTTGTTTTGGACTAAGGTGAAGTAGTTGAGGTTGTACTTCTTCCTTTTTGAATAAGGAAATGAGGCTGTGCTTCGAAAATGAATTTAGGTTGCAGTGCAATTGAATATAGTCTCTGCAATCCCATTTATTTCATACTATTTGACAGGTAGGAGATTAAACTAGATCAACCAACATATTATGTGACCAATGACAGATGTGAAGAAGAACATGGCAATTTAAGTTTTCTGTACAAAGAAAAGAAAAACATAGTAGCATGAATCAAAGGTGACTTGTGAAATGTAACTTAAATTCATCTAATTTGTAAATACTGCACAACTTATTCTCGTGCCATAACCATTATCAAACCTTCAAGGACATGTCACAGTGAAACATGGGTGACACAACATGGGTCAAAAGGACTTATATGGCTAACCATCTGTTAATAACTACACTCTAAACCAACTGTTTATAATCTAGATATTGGCTCGGAGATGAAGAAGTTAAAATCCCTTGTATATGTGCAAGAGTAGGTGATATATATGGAAGAAGTAATAAGAAATGTAAGTGATAAATAAAAAACCTTATCAGGTTGAAAACCAAACTCTTGAAACTTCCATGAGTCATATAATTATGCCGATCATTTTTACAATGTCCTAAAATAAGAAGTGGGCTACCATGACATAGTCTTGGTGGCAATGAGAAACTAACCTTCCATAAAAAACCAGGATATAATCAGGTACTCACCTCAAGAATTGTGTAAACAGGTAGAGTTGTATCTCCATCAATCACTATACTTTTCAGAAGTGAACCATGGCGACGTCCATAGGCAAGTAAAAGATGCTCAGAAGTTGGAGAAAACTACATTTTCAATAGATGTGGATCCACAATCAGTTTCTCATATCAGAAAGCTAGAAAGCATGGTCATTTTGGATATAAATGAACAGTAATTACTGACAAATAGATAACTTCGCGAAACACTCTATTTATCAGGTCGAAAAGGAATCTCACATTATTACCCATAGGAACTTTTAACATAAAAGGAATTCTACTCTCAAAGGAAGGATCAACATTTGTGCCCAAGGCCATAATTTCTCATTGAACAAGTGCTCAACCAGTTTTAAACTTCATTTCCAAACAAAATAAAAAAGCGAGCTTCCCTTTATTTTATTTTTATTTTATTTTGAATAAAAGGTGATGTTAGCTTCTCCTTCATTTTTTCTCATCTAACAATTCATATTTTACTTTTACTTCCTCAAAGGTTTAAGACGAAAATGCTACAACAAGAAAACCACCTATAGTAAATTCTCCCAGACAACCACAAAATCCTACCAACAACGTAATTTAGGATTACAAACCAATCTGTGTAGAGCCCGAGGAAGTACTTACCTGAATTGAAGTCAAACAATGAGCAGCTCTAATTGCTCGAGATACAAGCACCGAACCAAAACTGCAACAGTGTAATAGAATTCCCAAATGACCACCAAACAAAGGCATAAACACAAAGAAAGAAGGAAAAAAATTAAATAGCAAGTGTAAGCAGAGAGGAAAAGCCATTAGATGTCGTATTTACGTCGCCTCCTCCAAGGAGTATACACGCAGCTCATACATAACTCGGTGGGCTGCAATTGGATGTCTGGTAGGTGAAGTTGCAGCATCATGACGAAATTGTCCATGGAAACCAGGATCAGCTTCCATGTTAGGCAGAATACATGCAACACAAGCTGCTAAAAATCTTCCACATGGTGAAAAGTGAGCACCCATTTCACTGAAATAAACAACATATATCATGTAAGCATCAAAGGACAGTTAACTGCACGTGATGTCAGGTTTTACACTGACATAACAATTAGGAGTTGTCAAACAATGGAAAGAGGACAATCCTCAATTACCCCAAGAGGAAATTAGATCAAGCAGCTAGTAGCCTACTACAACATGAGAGACAGATAAATAGCCTGTTATCCTTAAAAGGCATATCAAGACTTCAAGCCAAAGCTTTGAAACAGTAGAAATTATCTCACCTACAAAGCAGCATGTGGTATAATTAAGCAACAATAGAAATTATCTCACCTACATAGCACAGCATGCGGTATCATTAAGCGACATTTTTCAGCATCAAGCGGTGCACATGGAGCCTTAACATCATAAGGCCATACTCTGAGTTTTACAGTACAAGGCAATTCAGAAGCCGCTGCTGCAGTCAGGGAAGTAGCTATCTCTGACTGGAACCGACTCATAAAAGCTTGAGAATTACTTTCATTATGTGCAATGTTTATGGGAACAGCACTATCGCCAGATCCAGCAACAGGTATTGCTCTAGAGCGTGAAGAACGGTGCCGAGATCCAGATCTTCCAGACCTTGGATGATTACTGTTTGAAATGACTGACGGAACAGCAGGAGGGTGTTCTACTTCACCATAAGCTGATACAGTGTTCGTGGCACCACTATGCTCAGCAGAATGCAGCGCTCGTCGGCCTGCTTGGCTTTGGCCAATCAACCATCCTTGCAAGAATGGTAAGTCCCAGTATGCAGGGTCACTGAAAGGAAAAAACTGGTTGTTTCTCTCTTCAGCCGGCACATCAGTCTCCATAGGATCAACTACAGGGTTAGATACATTCTCAGTAACCCTAACGGAGGAACTAGTCTGAGCTTCTTGTGCAGGAGATAAAGTCGACTCAACAGGGGACAATAAAAGCTCATACTGGCCAGAAGGAGTGGAGTAAGTGAGAAGTCTGACAGATGCAGAAGTGTCTGCTCTGTTCTGCATACTGTCAGAACCCATGTCTGCATTGCTCTGCGGCAAAGGCATTCTAGGATCACCTCTAGCAATTGATGGCCAGATCATGAATGGTAGAGACATGATTGGCAATTCATTTGCTGAAGCAGATCGATAAGTGGAGTGAGCATCTGTCAAATACACAGTAGGAGGAGGGTACCGCAAGTTACCCGGAGAAGTTGCAAGTGCCATTGAAGAATCTGATGAGTCCAGATCATTGACCTAAAAACAAGAGGGTTGATAAGATTTACATGTCATAAGTTAAAACTCAAAGTAACAGCACCAGAGTGACACCTCAGCTGTTAAAAGAAATGGGGCGCCATGTGGATGGAAATGCACAGCACGAAGTGAACGTCTTGTCTTTAGTATCATAGCTGGTGAAGCTGCCTCCCCTCTTCTGTTGTAGTGCCACATATACAGCTAATATATATTGAAACATCGTCATAAGAACCAGAACTTGCAATGAACAAACCACCATGAATTGCCAGACTTCTTACCTTGTGCCCTGAAGCAACAGCGAGAACTTCCCCTTGGGCATGGAAGGCAATGGATGCAATAGGACGGTCTGGAGGATAAAATTCCCACCATATTTATTAATTAACAAAGTAAAATAGTAAAGAATAATGTTTTTTTGTTCAACTATTAAGATGCTACAGGTTATTACAAAAATCACGTGATCCTATACACTCGGCAGTTTTTGCATCCCATAAACGAACTTCATGGTCCAAACTTCCACTTGCAAGTATCTCAGAGTACAGTGGATGGAAACGAACCTGCAGAAGTCCAACCACAACATTAAATATGAATTAAGGAATGAGAAAATTAAAGGCGAGAGAAGAAATATCAACACAGCCAAGACGTGTAAGAAATACGGAACCACCAGAGACTTCAAAATAAAACCATAGACAATAGAGAAAAGCCCCATAAAGTTAAAGCCTCTTCCATGAGGATGGGATTCAAGTGAAATGAGTAAGGCTTAGACCTGTGAGCAAACATCAAACATTTATCTTTCTAATTTTTAGATAGATACCAAGCATTTATATGCATTAATGTTTAAACCAAATAGGATAGATTAGCCTTCTTAGAAGCACACCTATCACATGAAGTTAAAGGAATATAATCTTTCGAGGTTTTGCTTAGCCAACAACATTGTCGATCCAAAATATCAGCATTTTCAATCAGTATTGCCTAGTTGACTGTTATTAATTTCCCAAGTAGATAATGAGATAATCTAGGAATGCAGCATAACGATTTCAGATGACTAAAGATGTCAAAAAGCCTTACCACCCAAGGAGTCCTGCGATGTCCACTTAACACCTTCAAGCACTTCCCACTTTGGCAATCAATTATCTTTACCGTGTGATCTCCACTGCCACCATGGTAACAGAATATGTCAATGAACTTGATACAAGCCAAAAGAAAAGAAAATGCACCGCGCAATAAAGATGGAGTGTTCGCTTTTGTCTCAATTCACAAATATTGACAACAGGATTCCATTTTTTTCTTTTATTAACATGTGAATATAGTCACTGAGGATTTAGAAATGCGTATATAATGATAACTTGGACTCAGATCTTATAGATAATTAAGCAGCAAGATACTATAATGCATAACATGATAGATTGTACATGTCTATGTATTCAAAGAGATACTGACTGAGTAGAAGCAAGTGTCTTCCCATCAGGACTGAATGCCGCAGCAATTGTAGACCTAGGTGGAGGCAACAATGGACAATACTTAGCTGAAAAATGTCTCAGTGACTCTGCCTCTACCCTGATAAAATTAAATGAGACAAAGTCAGAAAGCAAAAATGAAGATTTGCAACTATATTAACTTTATGGGAAAGAGAAGCTGACAAAACATAACTACCATGATATTAGACCCCGTCTCGGGTCTCTTGATACTTTGCCTTTTAGCTCATAGGAATGAGCACAACATTTAGATTTCTCACCCCAAAACTTCTTAGAACTATGTTTAGTTCGAGGAGAAACCTCCCTCCTCGCTAACAGCTGGAAGACGTTACCACATCTGGCAAAGTAAATAAACCACCTCAGCGACCAAAATACAAGCAAATTTATGCGATCTAATTTACAAATTTTGAATCTTAACCACAAAAATTCATCTTTGATAAGAATGAGAATACACTCACAACACTTACCCATGTGTATTACAAATATAACTTTTTTCATATAGTAAACACCACCATCCCATCCCAGACCAGACCCGAACCTACTCAAGGTTGGACGCTGAGGGTCATTTCCACTATGCTATTCCGCAATTGTAATATAATAAATACAGCATTAAACAATTAAAAACTGATTTATTTCCCATCTTTCAGAAAACAACTTCAAAATAAACCCAAACCAATTGAACCTGAAGTTCAATCATTTTATCCAAAGAACTACTCCAATAGCAACCATATCATCAGCGTTACAATTATCCATATCACTGCGAACCCTTTTTAACAAACAGAAAGTATGCCAACATAATAGATAAAACTCACATATTTAACTACATAATAGTTACAATTAACGAAGAAATCAGTTGTTTTTCAGCTTCAAACCTGGCAGCTAATTGCTGCCTCTAGACCGTTCTCCACTTATCACCACACAAAATTCCAATTTGTGCTCTGCTTCTTTGAGTTTATAATATCGTGTAATACAACAACATATCCAAGTGAGTCTGGGGACGATAGAGTATACGCATACCATATTATTACCTCGTAGAAATAGAGAGGCTGCTTACAGCAGACTGAGAGCTAATATTGTGTAATACAGACAAATCAAAATTAGAAAATGCAAATATCATTTAAACACATTGATAATTTTATTAACCCAGATCAATCCCAATAAAACCAATCAAAGCCTCTTAATTTAACATCCCATAAGCTGAACCGAAGCTAAATTTCAGATCTTTGAATGAAAACAATTAAAATCAATAAAGATTCAATCTTTAGGGTTTGAGGATCAAAACAAAGACCTGTTTTTGCAATTAGGGTTTTGCGCAATCGATTGAAGAGGCGAATTCCGCCGCGGTGGCGGCGGCGGTAGATGAAGCGAATTTGACGTAGATGAATCACTGGTTGAATTCTCCGGCCAAAGAGATCCCCTCATAATTCTATCCCCACAAACGAATACCTCATGCCCCAATATTTCCCGTCATTTTCCAACGGAACTTTTTTCCGGCAATAAAAAACTCGGGTTTTTTCGATTGAATTCACCGAAAATGCCCTCGAATTTGGTGGAATTTACACCGGAAAATATGTGGGGATGGAGGATTTAGAGATCTCGGAGAAGGGCAAAATGGGAAGAGAGAAAATATAGGGGAAAATGAGAAGAATGAAGAAGACGACGGAAGCTGTTTTGAGACTTTGGATTTTCCGGCATCGGACAGTAATATGTTTTACTTTGATGTAAAATGACAGAAATGTCCTTGTCGGATGGAAAATTCTTCCTAGTTTGTCTGTTGTTGACGCGTGAGGTGCACTTTAGGGATTTCACATTCGAATTTTAAAAATAAATCTTTTTTCCACGAATAATAGTAATTATAGCGTTTAAATCAATTGTTAGGTAATAACAAAAAGTCTAATCATTTGTAACGATCAATTTTTAGTGTGATCGCATCGTTACTTTAATAAATCCCATCTTATTTTATCTGTACTTGTTATTTAATAATCTTAATTTGTCCTCTATCTTGTCTTTTCAGTTTTCACGGTAGAACTATCTTGATACCCTACTTTTCTTACACACTTTCATTAAACTTATAGATATGTGATATTATGAAATGACGAAGAATGATTCGATCTATCCAAACGTAATATGACACGATACATTAAATTCATAACATTTTTGTTGTTGTTACTTAAATTTCATTGTATCTTAGGTAACAACAAAAGGTCTCATCGTGTGTAATAATCGATTGATGTGATCACGTCGTTGTCTTAATAATTCTCTTCTTATTTTATCTTTAGTTATTATTTTATAATTTTAATTTGTTCTTTATTTTGTCTTTTCATTGTAGAACTATCCTGGTACCCTAGCTACTTTTCTTATACACTTTCATTAAAATTATTGATATGTGATACTATGAAACAATGAAGAAAGATTCGATTCATCCAAACACAACATAGCACGATACATTAAATTCATAAAAAAAAATTATTGTTACTTAAATTTCATTGTATCTTAGCATTTAAATTCATCGTTAGGCAACAACAAAATGTCTCATCTTGTGTAATGATCAACTTGGTATGATCACGTCATTACCTTAATAATTCGCTTCTTATTTTGTTTTTACTTATTATTTAATAATCTTAGTTTGTCATTTATCTTGTCTTTTCATAGTTGAACTATTTCGGTACTCTACTTTTCTTATATGTTTTTATTAAAATTATTGATGTGTGATACTATAATACGACGGAGAACGACTCAATCTATCCAAACAAAAATCGACAGATACATTATTTTATGAAATAATAAGTAACAACCATCCAAATAATATAATATCAAAATTATTTGTAAAATTTAAAGAACTTGAATTTATTTCTTTTTTTCAATAACCGTTTAGCTTTCATTTATTTCATATTAAAATTTTAAAGGATGATTTGGTTGGTGAGTAAGTTATTAGGAAAGTAATAACAATGGAATGTTGATATTATGGTTAACAATAATAAATTTATTTAATGAGTATATTTTTTATTGGTAGATATTGGATTTATTAAATGAAAGTAGAATATATAGGCGTGATGGTTGGTTTAAATAAAATAAAATAAAATAAAATAGAATAAGTTTTTGTTTTTAATTTTAGCCTTAAATTTTATAGGACTTCAAGCATAGAGTTTTGGAGGGAAAAAATGTTGTTTTATCATTTAAGAAATTAACGACAAATAAATTATGCAGTTAGCCAATAAAACTTGTCACTAATTATTTTCAGTACTGATTTATCGCAAAAAATATTATTAGCTACGAGTAAATTGATAAAATAATTTAATATCATAATTGATTTCAAATTTATTTTAAATAATTTAATCTTTTTTCTCTATTCACTCATTCAATCTTTTGTAGATTCATGGGATTTTTTTTTTGGTCACAAGAAGTGCTTCTTTGTTTGCTTGTAGCGCCTTGACTCTAGCTTCTGCCATAGAATTGAGATAGCCACCTTCCTGTTTGAGTAAGGAATAAATATCCGACCCTACTGACGTTCAACCGATAATCGGGCCTAGTGATACTTGTGGCTTTTCCTGTTTCAGCTTAGGTTGAAAATACTGAACAGGAAAAGAAAACAGTTTAGACAGTACATTATAAAACAAAATAGAAGACAAGATACATCTTGTCACTAAACACTAAAAAGTTGTCATTAATTTCACTTAGTGGTTAATTAACATAAATTAATGGTGAATTTATAGCAGTTTTTTTTTTTTTGACAAATTATTAAATTAAATAATTGTCTATCTATGTATTTGGATTATAAAAAATCAGCGGACTATGTGTGTGTATATATATGTGCATAACCATTCTATATAACAATTTCTTACTATGTCGAGAATACGCTTAATATCAATAAAGACATTGGATATTTCACAAAAATATATCTTGGCCTTGATTTGAGCATCTATTCCATCCGCGATCTTGTTTACTTCTCTAAAATTATGTCTTATTTTCATGTCATGATTATTTATCCAGATCGTAGTCTTATCTATAATGTTAAAATTATCACCTCCAACTTTCTCTAATAGTCTGGAAGGTTCTAGAGATGTGAGAAAAGTCTAGAAAGTTCTAGAGACGTGTGGAGTTCTCTAGAATAGTCTAGAAGGTTCTAGAGACATGTGGAGTTCTCTAGAATAGTTTGGAAGACTCCGGAACTCTCTAGAATTCCCTGGAAATGTATGGATCTTGCAAGAAGGCCCTGGGACATTCTAGAAGACTCTAGGCTAGTCTTGATATATAAATATCTAAGATATTTTCTTAAGAAGATTCTAGGCCAAGAATTATAACTATTGAATTAAAATGATCCTAACCGTCCATTTAGGGAAGGGGCAAGTATAAATATCCCTCTTAGGCTCTCATTTGTAACAATCCAGAAAGAGAAGAAAACAACAAGCAATCAAGTAAGTTGTAATATCTTCTCCATAAGTCTTTTTCTTCTCTTTAATTTTTCGGTTAAGCCTTAGTCTATTTTTTAAGTTCTTAGTGCACTAGTGTTATTCTATTACATGGTCGGCTTTGCCGCGTGAGTGATATATGATCGGTTATATCGCCTGAATGATATATGGTCGGAACTGTCGCCTAAATATTATTGTGCACTAAGGATTTATAAAATCAAAGGCCAACCAGCGTCAAAGAGTTGGTGTAGTATGTGGGTAGTACATTCTAGGTCATCGCATTAGGCTCGTCAAAGTTTCCAACATATAATGTTTATGATTCCTCATGAAATTTTTTAGATACTTCTTATTATAGAATTTTGAAGCAGAAGAGAGTTTGTTATAATGCATTGTAAAACTCTAATTTTGATGATATTGATAAATCAAAAAGAAGAATTTTGTACCATAAATTTTCTCAGACAAAATTAAATCGTACAACTATAAAGTGTATTGTCTCTGCATAGTGCAATATGATGGCAGAACATGACAATATTCCTTTTTCGATCAATAAAAGAGTTTAAGATTTCGTATAAAATTTTGAAGCAGAAGAGAGATTGTTATAATGCATTGTAAAACTCTAATTTTGATGATATTGATAAATCAAAAAGAAGAATTTCGTACTATAAATTTTCTCAGACAAAGTTAAATCGCACAACTATAAAGTGTATTGTCTCTGCATAGTGCAATATGATGGCAGAACATGACAATAATATACTTTTTCTTTTTTCGATCAATAAAAGAGTTTAAGATTTCGTCCTTTTATCTCTCTCGTAGATAAGGAGACTTAACAAAGCGCAAATTAGAAATTTGTACATCTCAAAACATAAATTATCTTAATTTTCACAAAGGAGAGACCTCTAAACCAAGTGACCAACTCTTGTTCTTTAGTTCCATGTTAGATTTTGTATTTTATCCCAACATACTCCTATTTGAGAAGCTTTTGTAGGTATTTTGCTTTTGTGTTGTTATCATTTGGAGCTATTATATGTTAGAGTTAGTTGATAGTGAAGGATTACAATAGAATTATTGAAATGAGTTTTGTAAGAAAGTGAGATTAATTAGGAGTTTAATTTCAAGTGAAGATCTTGTAAATAAATGGGAAGTTAAAATTTTTAATATTGTAAAAGTTTGTAATATGAAATTTTGTTCGTGTTTAGTAAAGTTGGATATGTCGTATTTTATTATTGTATAATCTATTACATTTTGTTCTTAAATAATATTTAATAAAAAACATGATCTTTTAATCAGTGATAGATTCATGCGACACATCAACTCTCCTCCTTCGTACTTACCATTGATATACATGATTCATCACTATAAGGTTCCACACAAAGTGAAGGAGTTTTAAGTACTAGTACTAGTACGTTTGAAACCTAAATGTAACATATACCAAGGGAATTTTAATTTTGTAATTTGAAGCAGCACTAATTAATAATGTATGATATAATTGTAATTGTTATATACTATTCTTATTATTAGCTCCACTTATGGGATTCTGTTGAGTATATTATTGTTGTTGTTGTTATTCTCATTATTAGATATGTTAATAATTTAATATATTGTATTAGATTAAAAACAAGAAAAAATAATTCTCTCAAAAGAAAGAGAAAAACATTAAAAATATCTCTGAACTTGACACAAATTATTGATAGTATTAAAAACATTTCTATACTCGATTAACTAAACTAAAGTACACTCTCGATCTGTTATCAGTGTTAATAATACCCCCTAACTTGATAAAAATTTAGGGATGTATTTCACTCTTGCTACCAAATCAGAGGTGGATTTAAGTTTAATTTTTGTCAAGTAGAAGAATATTTTTAACATTATCAATAATTCAAGTATGAAAATATTAATTCGTCCTAAATGTAAGAGTGTTTTTAATACTTTTTTTCTCTAAAAAAAATAAGAAAAGCCAACCCATCCAAACCTTCGACCCTTCTAAAATTGAATTGAGTTAACCATTTTAAGTCCTCTGAATTAAATGATCAGTCCATCCTAACCCGTCAAATTTTTCAACCCACTAGACTTGGATGGTCTAATAAAATTGAAAAATCACATCCACATTTTCAATAACTCACCGTCCAAAAACGCCACGTGTCAGATCAGAATTTTCCCTTCACTTTCCTCCAAAACTTTTTCTTTTTCCGTTTCGTGTATTCCAATTTAACCATACAAAATGTAACGAACAGAAAAAGAAAAAAAAAATTACTCCGTTTTCCATCTTTCCCGACACCTTCTTCTTCCTGCCACCTGTCCAACTCCCCACGGGATAATACCTAATTTAAAATTTGATTTTGAATTGGAATTTTTTTCTTTAGTTGCAAAATTTGCTTTTCTTTAAAATAAAAAATAAGAAATTAAATAAATAAGAAAAAAAAAGTAATGGAGGATAATTTGGTCTTGCTAACAATCTTAGTAATTAGTATTGATTATAGCAAAATTAAGCTTTTTATGAAATCAACAACAACAACATTACCCCAATGCCTCAAAGGCTCCCACCCATTGCGGGGTAAGGAGGGGTCGAATGTATGCAGCCTGACCCTTATGTTTAAAAACATAGCCCGATTGTTTCCGGATGACCTATGATGAGCATCGAAAGTTGCATTGACTAACTGCTACTTCACAATTGAAAGAAGCGCAGACAGTTTAAAGAGC
>JAABOM020000110.1:25606685-25624365 GCA_011800125.2 Solanum clarkiae
TGGAATTTTTAAAAGATTTTTCTGTTAGTCTTTTAAAATATTTTTGGTTTCCTAATTATCCGCAAAATTAGGTGGCGGCTCTATTTTCTTTGAATTTCAAAAAAATTGGTTTTTTCTCAAGTTAATTGAGTTTTAAACCGATTTTTCATTTTTCTTTAAAAGTCAGTCATTTTTCGGTGTAACACATACATTTACCCGAACAAGCTATATCAATAGCTTTATTTTTTTAGTTGCGGGAAAGATTAAACTAAATATCAATATTAGTATAAAATTCAAAAGATATAATATATAAATGTATCTTTTAATTTGATTTCATCTGGTATTTATATTTTTTAATTTTGGACATGCACAAATAAACATTTAAATGTGCATAATAATGAGCAAGTAGATATATATATACTTAGGACGTAATTATCATATCAGACGTATCATGTACTATGTCACGTAAGACACTATCTTTTTTGTTCAACTTTGTATAAATTTAAATGTCTACTTATATTTACGTAACCGTTGAAATATATTTTTTAAATTAATTAATTAATTTTTTTTTGTATTATGCCATTTCAACCTGAAGATGTTTTTGGAAGAAGCTGGATAATTCCCCCACAAAAAAGACAAAAATAAATTCATAACACTGGACAATTTCTTCTTTCCCAAATTCTCCTCATTTCCACCATAAATTGCACCTACCTGCCACTTCATCTTTACTCTTCTCCAATGGCTACTCTGCAAACTCATCTCTACTTTCCCACCTCTTCTTCTCCAAGATTGTTCCATTTCAAGAACCCCACTTCTGTTTCTTTCTCAAAAAAGCTAATTTTTTCCAGGAAGCTTAATGGGTGGTATAATTATTCGAAATTTGGTGCTAAAAATTCATTCTTTTGTTCTTGTCAAGCTAGTGGAGAAATTTTACCCCTTTCATCATCTCAGAAGGAGGAGATTAATGAAAGGCCTCCTTTTGATATCAATTTGGCTGTCATTCTTGCTGGTTTTGCTTTTGAAGCTTACACTAGTCCTCCTGTAAATTCTCAATCTCTATATTCATTTTGGTGTTTCTCGCTGTATTCGTAAATTGAAAATAGAAGAATTTTAGTAGTTTAGTTAGTTGGTTACGCGAATTTTCATAGAGTTGGTGAGAGTTAAATTCCCACCTCGTAATCCACGCCCCATTTTGAAAATAAACTACAACATACCTCGTCGAATTCCACAAAAATGTATGCAGACCTTACCCTCGTCTCAAAATCAAGCCCTATGCCCCCTTTTCGAAAATAAAATGAATAAATTGAAAATAGATTCTAATAGAGAAATGGATAATGTGGATTCTTATAGTTGATTTCAACTAGTTTAGTATTGAGGTGTAATTGATTGGCTAAAAGATTCAATCTTTTCGCAAGCAAGAATATTGATATGTATGTAGTTGTTGAGTTTTCGATTTCTTTCTTTATTTGTAAATTGGAAATGGATCAAATAGAGTGTATGGATATTGAGGATTCTTATAGGCTATAGCTTACTCCAGCTAGTTTGGTATTGGAGCATAGTTGATTGATTGATTAGTATTTTCATTTTTATGAATAAGAATGTTGATATGTATGCAGTTGACTTAGTCATTTTTCTATTTTTTACTCTTATGCATAAACTGAAAATAAATTAGGGTGAATGGATATTGAGGATTCTTATAGCTGATTCCAACTTGCGGAATTGTGATGTAGTTCATTGATTGGCAAAAAATTTCATTCTTTTTCATAAATAAGAATGTTGATGTGTATGTTGTAGTTTTTTTAATTTCCTTCGTTATTCATAAATTGGAAATGGATTTGAATAGAGTGAATTGATATTGAGGATGCCTTAAGCTTGACTTTAGTTAGTTTGGAATTGAGGTCCAGTTGATTGATTGCTGGGTTAATTCATTTTTTGTTAATAAGCATGGTTATATGTATTGAATATGGGAGGAAGAAAAATGATTGTAAAAGCATCTTGCGCTGTCAGTTCTTTCTATTTGGTGCTATTGAAGCATGTTCATAAAGTATGAATTTTTGCTTCCTTAAAGTAGTGATCTTTTAGTTTCAGTAGTTCGTTTTCATCCATGTTAGTTTGGGCATCCTGTCAAGTGGTTGCCATTCTAGTTTAGAAAATGAACATAAGTGTGCTTACTCTATAGTGGTCATGGCCCCCAAACTCATGAACATGAATGAAGGGAATGTTTTCCTCATAATCATATGTAAGTTCATCACTTGAGAAATAAAAGACAAGTCTGGTGTACTAAAGCTCCCGCAATGCGCAAAGTCTGGGGAAGGACTTGACCACTAGGGTCTGTGCACTTGGCCAACTGGATTTTTCATTGAACTAAATTTTGCTTGGGAGGAAATTAAGCTTGCAAATATTCTAAAAATCTTGAAATGTTTATGAAGCAAAAACTAATTAAGCTGTTGAATTTATTTTCAAGTATGATCCAGTTTACTTTGTTTGATATCGCTTGATCAGGACAATGTCGGAAGGCTTGAGGTGGATGCAGCTAATTGCAAAACCATATTTCTTTCAGAGTACGTGGTTGTTTCTTCTTACTGAAAGAGAACTTCTAACTGTCAGAACTTGAGGATATGATTCTTTAGCCCTTATCCCTTCAATGTGGCTAATGCCTAATTGCAAGACCGTATTTCTTTCAGAGTATGTAGTTGTTTCTTCTTACTGAAGTAGAAAACTTCAACTGTAGAAACTTGAGGATATGATTCTTTAGCCCTTATCCAATTCCTGTGAATGAGTTGGCCTGTGATAGGTCTGTTGAGTTGGTTGGATCAAGTAAAGGTCACCCGACGGCTTTGGAGAATGCTCATTTCTGATTGTTAATGTCTTATTCAGCTTAGTATATTTGCTATTTTTTAAAAAATAAATCAAAACCACCTTAGGCAAGATGTCAGTTTGCCCAAAAATAGATTCATGCATATGTAAGAGCAACTGAGTAGAATATGTCTGTTTCTTTTGAAGGAACTAGGATTTGGCATCATGATTGCTAATTTTCTCTCATATTTGGTAACCATTTTCCAGGTCATTTGTGCGTGAAATTTATGATGGCCAGTTGTTCATTAAGTTAAAGAAAGGTCTCAATTTTCCTGCTATGGATCCTTGGGTAAGGTATCTGTCATTTAGTATTAACAAATGATCAAAGTTCAATTGTTAACGTGCCTTACTGTTCTTTCCTTATTCAACTGATTATTACTTATGCATTTATTTACTTTACTGACTCTAACTTTGATTTAATTTCTTAATTTTGTATCCAAATTTCAGGGAACAAGTGATCCGTATGTGGTGTTGCAATTAGATAGTCAAGTTGTCAAAAGCAAGGTGAAATGGGGGTAGGTATTCTTTGCATGTTGTCGATATGTTCTTGTGCAAGTATTGCTTGCATAAGCTGAACGGTAAAGTAACCAATAACAGAGTCTAGAAATTCTATTATTGCTGCTAAGTACAGTCTCTTCTGTTTGAGGAACATATCACATCTTTAGCAAAGAGTCATACTGTATGTAGTAGAATTCAGTTATTATTCATCCTTAACTCATATTCAATTGTTATCTTGAGTGTGATTATTCCACCAATGTATTGTTTGAAGTTCCATGCTGCTTAATCCTTTTAATTTGTCATTAAGAAGCCAAAGGTCTGCAATTGCTATTGTCCGTTGGAGAATAGATAAAGCTATCATCTTCTTTGTTCAAATTATGCGCTATTACGATCTTGAAACATCACCCAAGAACAGAAAAATTGTTGATTTCATAAATTAATATTTGCAGGACAAAAGAGCCAACATGGAATGAGGAATTTGCTTTAAATATTAAGCGGCCACCTCTGTGTGATCTTCAGGTTGATAACTTGAGTTCATCCTTTCTCTCTAATGGTTAATTAATTAAAGGATAGGATTCCAGAAACTGTAATATTTTGCTTCTAAAATATGACCTCAATTTGCTGTAACTTAGTTCTTCAACATTATGAAAGTTTGATACACAGTATGTGGAACGCTAAATCTCCTAATGAAAAATGAGCAGCTCCAGTAAGATATGCAGCTTGAAAAGCTTTAAGCTTTGTAGATATGCCAAGTTTCATCAATGGATGCTTCCTATGGACACTGCTAAATTAACTGTGTTTTCTGAGTGATTGCTATTCGATTAACGGCATGTAGGCGATCTTCCAATATCCAATAGTCTCTTTCCTACTGAATGCTAGTTTTGTATTTCTACTTCCTGCTGAGATCCATATATAAGCCGAATTGGAACAAACAGAATCAGTCTGTTTAAGGTTTTTGGCCTCAGGCTAGAACTTAGGGACCCGGAACTGCACATCTTGGTTTATTTTGTCTAAGATATCCACAGCAATCTGCTTCTGTCTTTTTAGCTAGTCTCTTTAAAATGGGGAACAACTTCTTTATTCACTACTTTCACCTATTATCTGCTTGTTAGAGGACTTTTGGATGCAGTATGCATGCATGACAAGTTTTTAGGTGATCTTATTTCTCAATTACAGATCTGATGATTTATTCATTACTACTGTCAGCTTGCAGCTTGGGATGCGAATCTTGTGACTCCACATAAACGCATGGGGAATGCAGCAGTTAATTTGAAACACCTCTGTGATGGTACGAGCTCAAAAAAATGGCTCTCATGAAATTGTATTTCAAATACTTGTCTAGTTATCACGTGGGCTAAAATATCATTCATGTAAAATAAGGTCCGGCTTCATTTCCAATTAATCCCATAAATTGGGAGTTTCTGAGTTCATCTTCAATATGTATTTTGGTTGTGTTTTAGTGACAACGTTGAAGATGTTTCATTGCTCATAAAACAAAGTTAACAAAAAGAACACTTCAGTTTCTATATTTGTACACTTCTAAATACTATCATAACAGATATAAGAACTGAATAAGGATTAGGCAGGTATACATATTCCGTTGATGTTTTAATTTGTGAAAATAACAGACATTTGCTTTTCTAGGAGATCCTCATGAACTGCTGGTTGATTTGGAAGGAATGGGCGGTGGTGGGAAGATAAAGATAGAGGTAAGTCGATTTGAATCTGGAGGCATATTCAAGGAAGGAGGTCACTACAACCTTGTTTATGTGTAGGAAGCTACCTGGTGTTTGGTTGGTTCTTCGCAGTTTATCTTCTGTGACTGGAACTTCTATCGCAAAATATGGGCTTTCTGGCTAAGAGTTAATTTGTTTTCAAACTTGTTGAGACAAAATAACAAATCTTTCTCTATCTTATGGAATTTCAGACCTTCATTTTATGAGGATCCATCAGATTATTTTATGCTAACCTTGACTTCAGAAGTAAATGATACTCAACTCACTAGCTGATGCTGGAAAATGCAGTTAATTTTAGCTATTTGGTTTTTCACTTTTCAGCACATCCTTAGACAACGAAGTAGGTTCATTTAGCATTGACGGATTCAGTTTATGGCCTTGACAGTAAAATAATCAATTCAAATGTCTAATGTGTGCCTCTTCTGACTTGACCATTGTTTATACAATGGGAGATTTTACTAATTTTCCTACTAACGTGATGCAGATTAAGTACAAGAGTTTTGAGAAAATTGAAGAAGAAAAGAAGTGGTGGAACATCCCGATCATTACAGAATTTTTAAAGAAAAACGGTTTTGAGTCTGCTTTGAAGAATATTCTGGGTTCCGAGACTGTGCAAGCTCGACAGTTTGTACAATTTGCGTTTGGGCAGATGAAGCTCCTAAATGATGCATATAATGATTCAAATAGCAGCAGCAGTCCTGCAGTGGAATCAGATGTACTACCGGAGTCGCAGAAATCGTCCAACTTGGATGACTCGAGCATGCCCCCAGAATCAGAATTCTCAAATAATTTGAAAGACACCAAATCTGGTGGTGAAATGGAATTTAATCGTGATGAAAATGACATAACCGATGAGCATAATTCCCCTGGCACTAAGATTGTCGATAGCTCTCAGTCAGATAAGCATTTCTGGAGGAATTTTGCTGATACCGTCACTCAGAATGTTGCTCAAAGACTTGATCTCCCGGCTCCTGAGAAAATTAAGTGGGATAATCTTGACTTGTTAAAGAAGATTGGGTTGCAATCACGAAAAGATGCAGATGCAGGTTATGTTGAATCTGGTCTTGCAACTCCTCATAAACAGGAAAATGTTAATGGCAGTGCATCAACTGAACCAGCTGTTCTTAACAACATTCAATCATCGCTTCCACATATCAAGAAAGTGACACAAGATTTATTGCGTCAAACTGATTCCATTTTGGGAGCATTGATGGTTCTAAATGCCACAGTTTCACAATTCAACAAAGGAGCAGGCCTTTTCGGAAAGGGTGATGCTAAAGAAGATTCTTTAACTGGACTGGAAAATGACATCCTTGGATATTCCTGCAACAAAGATGGAATAGTGTTGGATGAGAAGAAAGCTGAGGAGATGAGGTCTCTTTTCTCCACAGCGGAGACTGCCATGGAAGCTTGGGCACTGCTAGCTACTTCATTGGGACATCCGACTTTCATCAAATCTGAATTCGACAAATTATGCTTCTTAGATAATGAGTCAACTGACACGGAGGCAAGTTCATATGTTGCTGGCTATGAGTTCTTAGTTTCTATCAGATTTATTTGATCCAAGGAAAGCTATCCTACTGATTTTGGATTCTGTAAGAGCTGCAGGTAACTCTCTGGCGTGATTCATCAAGGAAACGTTTAGTTGTTGCTTTCAGGGGAACAGAACAAGTAGGTTCTGGTGTTAAACACATTTGTAAAACTTGTTGATTTAGCTTACTTTGGATTAACTGTTTTTCTTTGATCCAGACTAAATGGAAAGATCTTGTGACGGACTTGATGCTAGTTCCTGCAGGGTAATGTCTATATCTGTCAAGCATAGGCTGGCTTTAGTTTCTTTTTCTCTACCTTGTCCTTGTGGTTTCTCTTTTACTACTACATTGTTTCTCCTATTACAGTGAGCAAATGATTTTCACCCTTCTCTAAGTTCTCTGAAGGTCTATTTCTATTGAAAATACAACTGTTTACTATGATGAAAGAAACAATTCTTTTTTCTTAAGAGGAATAGGATTGTAAGATAACCTTCATCCTGCATCAGTAAGTGTAGACTGCAAATAGCACCATCGTTAAAGGTTCTCCAAAATTTCACAACTGAAACCATTAAAAAATGTTTGAACTTCAAACAGAAAGAATAGCCAAACCACTTTGTAATGTTGAATATGAAGCATATATTCTTGCATCTTCATTATTTAGATGTTGGCTAGAAATTTTCGATGGTTAAGCAACCACTTTCTGTTTTATTTTTGTGTCCTGAGTTATCTCCTATTCTGCAGGTTGAATCCTGAAAGGATAGGTGGAGACTTCAAAGAAGAAGTTCAGGTGTCACTGAAATTCTTACTTTTCTATCTCTAAGTGCCTGAATTATGAATGCACTCTACTTATATTTATAATCCTTTTCAAATCCTTCTCATTATCAGAAACAGAGGTTATTTTTGTAGGTTCACAGTGGTTTCCTAAGTGCATATGACTCAGTTAGGATTAGGCTTATCTCGCTTGTCAAAAAAGCAATTGGCTATCGGTAAGTGGCCTGTCAAACCAATTGTGCAACACTTCATTTTCCTTGATTACCTCTGGAAGGGTGAAGGAGGCTAAGATAGTGTAACTCATCTTTGAATGAAGATATTAATCAGTTATTTTAATTATCTCAAGCTGTTGACAATTGCCTTCAACATCAGCTTTTCTATTGCCCTGTTTTTCTTCATTGTTCCTCCTCTCCATTGTCTCTTTCGTATGTTGTAGTTAAAAATTTTGGCAAATATTTCTACAAGTCTTTACTAAATGGAAACGTGTCATGCACTTAGTGTTACCTTCCAACTCTTAAAACTTGTAATGCACCTTTGCTTTACTGAGATGTCTGAGCCTTTTTCTTCTGTTCTTCCTTCTTTTCATGTGGGTCTTGTCGCGGCTGCCGTACATCTACCTTCTTGGTGCTTTCTGTGTCTTCTCTCTTTATGATGTACTTACTTCATCAATACTCATTGATATCACATCACCTATTACAATTTAAATTTATTTTCCAGGGGTGATGATCTTGATCCATCAAACCAGTGGCATGTTTACGTGACTGGCCATAGTCTTGGTGGTGCATTGGCTACTCTTCTCGCTCTTGAACTATCATCAAGTCAACTAGCTAAGTAAGCTCCTCCTCTTTCTGTTATATCTGTAGCTTGTTTCCCATCCAGTCTATCTCATTTACCAAGATCTCGCCAATGACAACAGTAACTTAGGGCATGCATGATTTGGTTTTGTGCTGTCTATTTCTCTATTTAACATGTTTGTAGTGTTCTTCGAGAATTTGATGATACTGAGCTGACCACAGAATCCTCGAGGCTTCTGCAGTGTTTTGTATTATGTTATTATGATATATCATTCATTCTTGGAGTCATGCATAGAATTCCTCAAAATTGGATCTTCTTTTAAGAGAAGATGTTGTATGATTGTTCATAGAACCGTTTCACAGTTACATAAATGATCCTAACAGTGGACCTGTATTCCTGTCTTATATCTGTTCTGATCAGTATTTCCATAATTCCATGGGTCAGAAGCTATCTCAATTGATTTCACGTCACTTCTCAAAGGAGCAGTAATATGTAGGGATGACAGTATCTGAATGTGTGACATTATGTACTCAAACTAATGTGCTATCAAGCTGCATCACATCCCTTCCATTTTTCCATGTCGCCATGCCGAAATCTTTTCTTGATGGTTTCATCTTTTTAACCAAATTGGATTTGTGATGACCCTAAGTAAATTCTAATCGCTAAAATGTTTGCTGATTGTTCCATAATGATAGAACATCTTGCAAATTAAGGAGTTTGCCCAAAAAGAATATGTCTGCGATTGTTAGATCCAAATTGTCGGTCGGCCCTTGCTCTCGAAGTAATTGTTGTGGAGATAAACCAAGGCCTCTCTCTCTACAGTTGTATATATGTCATTTCATGTTATTAACTCAGAATCATGCTAACCTATGTTGCTCGGATTCTTCAAAAATGTCAGCGGGTGCGTGTCAGATCCTCCAAAAATAGTGTATTTTTGAAGGATCCGACATGGGTGCGGCAACATTTTTGGAGAGTCCAAGCAACGTAGATGCTAACACTATATATGTGACCGTCTTATCTTTCTTGTTGGTTGTGTTAGGCATGGAGCTATACGTGTGACTATGTACAACTTTGGATCTCCAAGAGTCGGAAACAAAAGATTTGCTGAAGTTTATAATGAGGTATAGTTTACTCTCTGCAGAAGTGAAGTGCATATGTTGAGACTAACAATATTATATATTGCCATTATGGTCTCACCATTCATTTTAAGACAATCTTTGGCAGTTATAAATTTAACAGTCATTACTTCTGAAACAAGTTAATGATGTTGACACGCTAATAAATACACACAAGCTGGTTCACATACTCAGCCTTGCCTTATTAGCCCCCCTCAATAATACTGGACAGAACTGTTTTTTGATGTTCTCTCTCGGTCCCTCCTATATTTTTGAAGTGTGAAACAGTCGTGGTTTCAGAACATGCTATTGAATATGCATTGGTGCATTGTCTAATATGTCAGAACAACTTTTAGCAAGTTTGAGCCATAATCAGATGCCTTATCATATTGTTTGCGGATAATTCATGAGATTCTCTTGTCTGTTCTTCTATGTAACATGGTGAACCGCTGTAACTACATTGTTGTAGCTTTTTAAGAAAAAGTAGCCTTACATAATCACTTTCGCCAACTTTTGAACTGTGCTGAGAGTTTAATTCTGTTAAGTACTGAGTGACTCTATATAATTTAGGTGCTTCTTATTTTGTAGAAAGTTAAAGACAGCTGGAGGGTTGTAAATCACAGAGATATAATACCAACAGTTCCCCGCTTGATGGGCTACTGCCATGTTGCTCAACCCGTTTATTTGGCAGCTGGAGATCCGAAAAACACAGTGGTGGGTCATTTCAAACTTCTTGATCTGTCATTTTTTTACACTATAAAAGATTGGATTGGCAGATTGTTGGCACTGGTAAGGAAGTTTTTTTTGGCCATTCTAGCTTAAAGTGGAAAAGTATGTTGGATGGTTAGCTTTATCCTAATGGAAATTTTGGGAGTTTCAAAACGCTTGACCTTTGTGTGTTCTATAGAACTATTTTCTCAATTGCTCGAAGTAACTATTTGAGATTTTCTTCATAGTTTAGGTAGAACGTATCAAGAAGTCATATCATTCTTACTTATGTATGGGAACCTACTATCCCTCCCTGGAAAAAGTCAGGAAAAAAATATGATCATATTTGACTTCATTCCTTTTATATGTGAAAGGAGCTTGTTGTTTAACTAAATATATCTTGGAATAATACGTTTCAGGATAATGTGGAACTCCTGGAAGATGGCTACCAAGGTGATGTTATCGGAGAGGCTACACCTGATGTTATTGTCAGTGAATTTGTATGTTTCTCCTCCTGTTTTTCTCCATATCTTTATTTCCGTCATTTTAACTGTGATTCATTTCATCCATTGGTAATATGTTTTATTAAGTGGAACCCTAGCTTAGAATAAGAGTCCCACATCGACAAAACATAGGAGAGACGTTAGGTATGTATGTAAGCAGACTTACACTCTAGAGACCTGTTTCAAAGCCGTGCAGATCTAGGCTCAGAGTGGACAATATCACTTGCGGGATGGTCCATTACGTTAAGTTCTTGAACTGTTGATTTTTGAAATAGTATTGTGTGTTTGCATACGTTTGAGCACTTAAGACTTTCCTTTTATTCATTTCATTCAAATTTTAGCATATTGAGCTTGATCGGTTCGGTGTCTGTTAAATCTCTGCATTTTGACTTGATATGAACATGCAAGGAAATTGTTGGAGAAGTTTATTGTTCAGAAACATTCTTTTGCACATAAAGCTACTCTGCAGTTACAATAGTTTGATAAAGAAAGCACGAGTAAACGGGGGAGGGTGTCCTTGAGGTATAAGCTTATCAATTCAAACCATTAGGTTGAAGTTGAGTCACCAGGAGGCTATGTTGCTCGGAGCCTTGGACTCTTCAAAAATATCGTTGAATGTGTGTTGGATCCTTCAATAGCTATCATCTTTGGAGGATCCACTGCGAATGCTTTCAACTTGCAACAAAGTGCAGCATATTCGGAGTTAATTTGGCTATGGGAATTATTTCCTCTTTATTAGAAGCTCGCGATTTAGGTATCGTAATGTTTTGTGCAGATGAAAGGTGAAAAAGAACTTATTGAGAAAATACTGAACACAGAGATCAACATATTTCTAGCAATCAGAGATGGCAGTGCACTTATGCAGCACATGGAGGACTTCTATTACATCACTCTGTTAGAGGTACTTGCTGTTTTCCATTTATGGTTTACCATTCCGAGGGTTCCCAGGAAACAGCCTCTCTACCTCTATGAGGTAGTGGTAAGGTCTGCGTACATTCTACCCTCTCTGACCCCACTTGTGAGATTCCACTGAGTATGTTGTTTTGGTTTACCATTCCGAGTTATGTTGCTTGGACTTTTCAAAAATGTTGACGAGACATCTTATTCTCCAAAAGTCGTGCACTTTTTTGAGGATCCATGCTATAACATTTTTGAAGAGTCCGAGTAACATACACATCCAACATGATATGTATTTACTTTTTTTGTGCTTTCTAATTCTTTTTCCAGAATGTGAGATCAAATTATAGAACTGTTCCAAGGCCACAACTGACAGAAGAGAAGAACATATCAATTGGCTAAAATGGAGATTATCAAAATTCACAATTGTTGATTTTTTTAATTTCCAAAGGTCATGGTAAAGGTTGTAAATAACAGTAATACCAAAAAACTAAAAAAAATAGCTGCATTTATTGTATATATGTATTTTATTATTACAAAATTAAAAAAAAAAATTGATAGAACAATGAGAGACATATATTGCATTTTGTTTTATAGGATGTGTTTTTTTGCTTGTTTTATTTTTTAATTATAGAGTTCTTACAAGATATTGAAGACTTGAATATGGTACTCTTTCTGTCTCATTTTAGTTGTTACGTTGCACTTTTTAAAAATTAATTTGACTAATTTTAAAACTAAATTAGATTAAATTGATGGATGGAAGAAATATTTACGACGTTTCTATAAATGAAGTAGTGATTTTTAAAATAATTAAATTGATTATCTTGAAGTTGGCATTTTTCAAGGAAATAAATTTTGACCAAAGAAAAAAAAAACCTTCATAAATAATAATTGAAAAAAAAGTCAAAAAATCACCCTTAAATTTTTTCTACCATGAATAAAAGAGGGATACCCTTTTTCCAAGAAGGTTTCAAATTATCTTCAACTACAGAAATATTATGCATATAAAAGAGAAAAATACTTTAAAAAAGAATCAAATTGTCTTGAGTTTAGTTGTACTAGTACTTCTTACAATTCTGTTCTAGATGAAAATTAATTATCTTAAATTGTTTTAATACTAACTAATTGTACTAAATAATTCCTTGAACTAAAAATTGAAAACAAATACACTTACATGGCATAAAAGGAACATACAATCTAGCGAAATTGTGATGGGATAGATAAAATTTCTCGATCTAAATAAAGGTTTCAAAATTTGAGCTTTGAGTATATGAAAAAGATTCTGATAAAGAGCATTTTACCTTATGCTTGAATTCAAATTAATCAGAATTCCAATATAGATATTGGACTTCGAGCGGAAAAAAAACTCAATTGACTACCTTTTACATATGCAAGCTTTTTGATAGATTCTTAGAAAAGTTTGTTGCCTTGGTATTATAACTCATGATTTTCAAACTTTGCCTTAAAATATCAACTTCCCTTTCCCTCTTGAGTTCTTGTTGTTCCTTTGAAGCTATTTCCTCTTTTAGAAGTGCAATTTTTTCCTCCTTTTCTTTCAACTCCTTGTGTAACACCTCTAACAATTCCACTTGTTCTGTTTTCCAGCAGAGTCCTCCTCCTAGTCCAACAAATCAAACACATTAAAAGAAGAAAAAAAAGTAGACTTTCTTAGATGCAATAACAACATATGCAGATCTTACCACTACCTCATAGAGATAGAGAGACTGTGTCGACTTTCTGAGATAATAACACTATTCGTTGAGTGAGTGACCTTACCTTGATTAGTCCTATGAATAAGATTATCAAGCTCAATCTTGATAGCAAAATAAAGTTGTTTCCACTTGTCAATTGCCTCATCTCTTCTAGCTTCTTCATTCCTAATTTGCTCCAACAAATAACTTGTTGTAAATTGATGCCACTCTTTATCTTCATGATTTTCTATAATTCCTTTACATTTTTCTTCTTCTTCTTTTTCTTCCAATTTCTTCCTCAACTTCTTCACTTCCTCTCTTAACTTCTTCCTTTCCTTCTTCCATTCTGCTTCTTTCAATGCAAATATGATCATCTCTTGTGCATTAACTTGACTCTCATGTTCCCTCATGCACATTATTTCATTCATCTCTCCTTGAAGAAACCTTACTTTGTACTTCAATCCTTCAACCATCTTGGCTTTTGGATGGCTTTTGTCCTTGGTTTGAAAGCTTCCCATTTTTGTAAATCCTTTAATTCTCCTAATTTTAGTAGTACACTAGTTCTATGTGTGTATATATAGAAAGTGTGTGTGTCCATGGGGTGAGGGGTTACTAGAGGGTATAATTCAATCCATGTATCACTAGTATATAGATGTTTGTATAATAAATAGTCATAAATAGCAAATCTTAGTTAAGGAGACTTCTTTTCTTTCTTTCTTTTTGTCAAAATTAGGTGGCGGCTTCTAAAATTTGAAGATCTCAAAACCTAATATATAGTAGTTGGGAGTAAGGTTATAACATAGTATCTCGCAAATAAAAGCCTGATATTTATGTGAGAAGGGTAGAAAGTTCAATCCATTATCCGTCGAATTTCAACTAGTTCAATAACTAATGAAGTAAAGGATATACAACAACAACATACCTAGTAAAATCCCACGATGGGATTTGAAAAGGGTAAAATATACGCAGATCTTATCACTATCTCATAGAGATAGATACAGTGACAGAGCCATGTAGAAATTAGGGGATTCATCCAAACCCTTTTCGGCGATAAAAATAAATTTTTCTGTATATATAATAGATGTTGAACCTCTTTCGATTAGTTCGTACGTCTTTCTTAAAATTCTAAATCTCCTTAAAAAAATTTTTGACTCCACCACTAGATAGAGAAGTTGTTTCCTGAAGAGTGAATTAAAAGGTATCATGGATCCATAAGAATGGAGTATGGGAAAACATGGTCTATTTAAAAAAAGAGGCTCCAACCAATCAACCATGCAATGTTAAGTGATGGCACTAAATGATGCAAAGAGAGTTTTGTTTTGTGGCTCTTGCATCAATTCAATTATTAATGCATACTGTGAAAGATGCCTTGTGTGTAAAAAGAAAGAATGGAGAAGTCACACTTCAAGATATTGACATGAATGAATGACATTAGTGCCCATTAGAATAAATCCACATATTCCAAGAGTTCACATGTACCTCATTTTGGAGCATGTGATCAAGGTGTGGGTCTTTTTTCTTTTTTCAAATGAAATTTAAGTTATATACGCTAACATCGTGGCGAAGCCACACATATTTGAGGGGTTTCAGTCGACACTTCTTCGTTAAAAAACTAGACTTTTTAACTAGGTAAACATAGTTCATTATGTATTGATATTACATATTGACACTTCTTGACTTTTATCCGATTTTTACTTCTTTATATTTTGACACTCCTTAGTCAAAATTCTGGCTGCGTCACTGACTAATAGCATAGATCATGGTATCATACTTGCTAATAAGTTTAAGTTTTATACATCGACGAATGTATCGAAATGGTAAGTTTTTAAATTTACCTAAATAAAAAAAAAAGTAGGTTTTCTAAAATGTTGTGTGGGGAGTGGGGGGTCTATTGTATCATACATCAATTTTTGCACATATTTTGCCAGCTATTAAAGGGCCTACAATCTCTGCTGAAAACATGGGATACATTATTGACAAAGAATCTTTATATGAATATTATGCCTTTGTATTCACCTGAAATAAATTCTGAACTGAAGAGACAAGGTTTGACCAGCAGATGGAGCATAGTATCAATTAAATTAGTATTTTCGACCCGAAACAACCTCTTTTATCTCTATGAGGTAGTATGGTCTGTGTTCATTCTATCCTTTTAGATAGGGGTGTGCAAAAATTGAACCGACCGATAAACAAAACCAATAAAAATATTATTGGGTTATTGCTATCAGGATATTAGGTTATCGGGTTTTTAAGGGGTTTGAAAAAAAATTATTGGGTTATGGTTCGATATCAATTTTTACTATTGGGTAAATCGATAACTGAATAAGATTATAACAATTTACTATTTTACTGTATCATAAATATTAATAAGTATTAGTAATTTAATAGTAATAAGACATTATAACAATGTTTTACATATTTTAATCTTTATAGTACTTAAGTGATTAGTTATCCACTTTAGTATTTTAGTTTGTAATTAACTAGTTATAGCTTTTATAAGTTTGTAAACATCTCTATCTGCTTCTTATTAATGCAAATTTTCATTATCATTCTTATCGGGTAAATCAAAAATTGAACCTTTAAGGATTTAAAACCGATAAATCGAAAACTGATAAAAATTATTTTATTGGTTTAACATATTTAAAAATCAAAAATCGATAAAACAAACCGCTAATGTACAAAATCGAATCGAACCAATCGATGCACACCCTAGATGAAATTTCACAAGGTATGTTGTAATTGTTGCCAAGAAACATAAGTGGTAAGGTCCAAAGCAAGAGCATTATTAGGATAGACGATGATCACTGTACGATAAATTTAACAAGTTATTAAAAATTAACATTATCTATCAAAGGAAGAACTGTGTTCACCTAATAAATCTGAAGAAGAAGAGCTTCTTATAAAATAAGACAATAATAAGAAGAATTGACTAGCTGATTGTTTTGTTCATTTCTTGTATTTTTGTAACGTACGATTGATTTTGCAATATTTTATTTTCTAAATAGGCAATTCTTTCAACATTTAGGTATTTCTAGGTAGAGAAAAATGTGCTTCAATCAAGATTGAATATGCTTACCAAAAGACAAATTGACTTTTGTTAGTTAACTCACCAAAGTCTTGTTCTGGTTGTTTAAATGAGAAAAAAGAAGAAAACAAATAAAGAGTTATTTAGTTTAGTTGAAATGTGAAAAAACCAACATGGGATGTGATGTACGGGTGGGAGTGCTTTATCCTTAATCAGAGATCTCGGGTTTGAGCCTTGGGAATGGAAAAAATCCTGTTGGGACTTGGGAGCATCACCCCCAAAATGAGCCCTGTAGTGCGGGATCCGAATTTAGTCGGGGCTCCACGAACTTCGAACGTCGAGTGGAAAACTAAAAAAAAGAAATGCGAAAAAGATGACACTTAAATTCGAAAAGTCTAGCTAAATCAAGAATATTTAGATGCTATGGTAAAAGTTCATATATATATTTGACAAAATTTAATAATTTTTGCTCAAGTAAAATTGAAATCAACCTAAATTTTTAACTTTATGAAGTTAAAATACTGACATCCCTTTTGAAAATACCCTGAATGCGCCTTGCAGAGTGTCGAGTGCCTTCAAATATCAAATGAGAAATAAAAAAAAAAGAAAAAATTACGTAGACAAACAAATATATATTAGTTAATTAGCTAATATAGCTATAGTTTGAATTAATTATGATGATTTAATTGTATAACGATGTGCCCGACTATGCAAAAATTGTGTGTATAACGAAATATGCAAAATTATATAGCAAATTATACAAACGCCGTGCACAGATTGTATAGCAAAATATACAAATGCTATACAAAAATGATACATTATATAGTGAATTATACAAACATATACAAATGTTACGCGAATTACACAAATATTGTTATAACTATAATTATGAAATGTTAATTATTCAAACTATAACTATGAATCGTAATTATGATATTTTTGAATGGCTATATACAAAAATTTCTTAAACAAAACCAACTCTATAAACTTTAAGGTTTAAGGCTAGGACAAGATAATGACATTATATGGTATCCATTAAATTACACGGAGAAATTATTTCAAGGACTTACAATTTCTTGAAGTTAATATAGATTTAGTTATAAATATAAATACAAATGACTATATGTGTAATATTGCTCACTAAGTAATTAGGAAAGGCATTTTAATTAACGAATAAAAGTGAGATATTTGTGAAAATAGGAGGAAAAGAATAGAAAAAAACTTTTATGTGGAATTTCAATAAGCAGAAAATATTCTCATTTTTTTTAATTATATAAGGGGAGTTAGGGGGTAAGCAGAGACCTCTTCATCGACGTGCATGTCTGAGTTGCATGCTTTCTCTTGAACATTATGTGAGATCCATAAAAATATTTTGTGAAATTTTTTAATTTAAGTTTTTTAAGGCTTTGTTCAATTATGATTTTGCAATATTGTCGTTAATAAATAATTTTGCCAATTACTTCAATTATAATTTCACTATATCACCCCGATCAATTATTTTAAGTTAAATAAATACAAAAATTAGAATAAATTAATTTTTTTAAATTTAATAAATAAAATTAAATAATTATTTT
>JAABOM020000110.1:25624465-25638154 GCA_011800125.2 Solanum clarkiae
TAGAATAAATTAATTTTTTTAAATTTAATAAATAAAATAAAATAATTATTTTAATATCTTTTCGTAATTATATTTGTGTCAAAAAAGAAAGTGCTACAAATATACACAGAAAAATGCTCGTTTTATTGAAATGAATTTTATTGTACTCATTATTCCTCAAAATTTCATTCTTTTCACAAAGTTGAAAAGACTGTTTTAACCTCCTTTGTTTTGGAAAAACTCCTTCCCATATCTTCAGGAACATTCTTAGCTATCTGCCTCCAAATTCTAACCTTAGGTAGAAGTGAAGAAAATCCCAGTAAAATTAAGGTAACATATCTTAGACCTTAACATGAGCTAATTCCAAAATGTTGTGTTATTTTCTTGAATTTTAAATTCCCATGTTTTGTATTGAGTTCTTGATTGTTCTCTTGTTTCATTTTTGGTGTAATTTGTCAATTTTATGTAGAATTTACTGTATGTGATGTTCTTTGGCTGTGATAAGGCTAAGGGGGTTCTTGAAAAAAGAAAAGAAGGATAAAGTTTTAATCTTTTCATTTGGGTATTCAATTGAAGGTTTACATTTTTCCTTAATAGTGAATGTAGTAATGGATGATTAGTTTGAAGCTCTCTTTCCCATTTTAGAAGATTTTTTAGTTCATGGTCCATTTTATGGGTCTTTTCATCAATCTCAGATGGAGCCAAAGATTCACTAAAGCAAAATGGCTCTTTAAACTGTCTGCTTCTTTCAATTGTGAAGTAGCAATTAGTTAATGCAACTTTCGACGCTCATCATGGGTTCATTCGAAAACCCGAAAACAGTCGCGCTATGTTTTTACCTCTCTACCTCGTGAGATAGTGGTAAGGTCTGGTACATTCTACCCTCCCCAGACTTTACTTGTGGGATTCCACTGGGTATGTTGTTGTTGTTGGACCATGAACTGAAATGGGGAAATGAGAAAGTCATAGAATTTACCACAGAGAAAGTTATAGTAAGGGTAGATTGATGTCTGACCTTGTGTTAGAGTAGGTTGGTAGGAGTAGTCCTTTTTTTTCCCTTTTATTCCATATCTAGTATATTCTGTTTATGAGGCTTGATTCTTGAGATGAGGGTTCCCGAAAAACAATCTTTCTATCTCCATGAGGCAGTGGTAAGGTTTGCATACATTTTACCCTCTCCAAACCCCACTTGTGGAATTCCATTGGGCATGTTGTTGTTGTTGTATAGAATTTAACACAGAGAAAGTTGATTTATTTAAGGGGCTAACCTGCTCTGTGAGTTCTTTAGATAACCAGAAAAACCAAAATCCAGTTGAGACAAAATACTAGGTGATTTCTTTTTATTTGTTCAAGCTTTGGTGGATAGAATTAATGGGTGCTTATGCTGGTGAAAGGTAGCAGATACCCATGGAATTGGTGGGGATACGTGCAAGCTGGCCCAGACACCACAAAGAAAGTTGATTTATTTAAGGGGCTAGTCTGACCTGTGAGTTCTTTAGATAGCCAGAAAGACTGAAATCCAGCTGAGACAAAGTATTAGGTGATTATGTGTCCGTACTTGTGCTAGTGGGAGGTAGCAGTTGCCCATGGAATGAGTCGAGGTGCACCCAGGCGCCATGGTATCCAAATAAAGGGATATCCCAACAGCCTTAACTTTGGAAAAACTCTCTATCAGTTGTTAGTCCTTTTAGGATTTCTGCAAAACTTTTACCACTTTAGATGTTTAATTATACTTGGTCAATTTTCTCTCTTATCTCATAGAACCACAAGTCTAGTCCGTGCTGAAATTCAACATGCCTACATAATAAGACTGCAGTGTGAGAAAGAACATGAGTGGTTATAGATGAACTTTATCACCCTTTATTGCTACAGTTCTAACGGCAGCTGAAGATGAAGTGCATCTGGATTTCATGTGAAACATCTCACTTTTATAGCTGTTTGTGTCGAACGTTTTTTGAAATTGAAAGAAGTGAAAGGTTATATAAATTGCATCCCAAGTGTGGTTAAATATATTATGAAAAATATACAAGAGGTCTCGTGATTTTGAAGTATTATTCGTCCTAAATTCAGGCAACAAGAATAGCTAATGTAGCCTTTAGGTGTACTGATTGATTCGTTTTTTCTCAACCAACTAGCTTTAATTGCAAAGGCTTTATTTGCAACACAACTGCCTTGATTGGTTTTAAAATCTTTAATAGGAGTATCACAGTTAACCTTAGAAATAAGAGAGAATGTTTTAAGTAGATCATGATGTTGCGTTTGGTAGAAATGTGTAGGAACATTTTTGAAATATAAAAAGTAGAATAAGTAGTTGGTAAGATATCAAAATTAAATATAAATCAGTGTATATTAATTTGAACTGTTGGAGGGAGAAATATTTCATTTAAGGAAGGAGGCCAAGTTCTTTTAGAGGAACCGAGATGGTAAGAAGATCAATTTAATTGGTCAGAGGGAGAATATGTTTCTATGAAGTGCAGCACTAAGTAACCAGTTGTAAATCTGTTCATTAATGAATATTCATCGGTTGTCACAGTGTAAAAACCTTCTGAAGTTTCTCCTATGTATGTTCTAAAATCCTGTCTTGCAACGGGCAACACACAGAAGGAATTAATGTCTTTGATATTTTTTTGCAGTGGGTGAGATGGCAACAGCATCAGCAACTACTCTCTCAGTTGGTTCAGCTACATCCTTTGGTTCCATCGTGAGCCCGAAATTACAAGCCAAGGCCTTCGTTGCTAAATACAATACCAGGAACTATATTAGGAATTTCAGTGGCCTCAAGGCAGATGCATTCGTAGGATGTGAATTGGAGTCGCCGTTTCTAGGAAAAGAGAGTGCTGCAGCTCTTCGACAATCTATTATTCCTAAGGCCCGAAAAGAAAAGCAGAGATCTAGGATCCATGTTCAGCCCCAAGCATCATATAAAGTGGCTGTTCTTGGAGCCTCTGGCGGTATAGGCCAGCCCCTAGCTCTTCTGATTAAGATGTCGCCGCTAGTGTCATCATTGCATCTTTATGATATTGCAAATGTCAAAGGAGTTGCAGCAGATCTCAGCCATTGCAACACTCCTGCTCAGGTTATTGGCTTTACGGGAGCTTCTGAGTTGGCCAATTCTTTAAAAGGCGTAGATGTAGTTGTCATACCTGCTGGCGTTCCCAGAAAGCCTGGCATGACACGGGACGACTTGTTCAACACTAATGCTAATATTGTGAAAGGCTTGGTTGAGGCTGTTGCTGACAATTGCCCAGATGCCTTTATCCACATTATCAGCAATCCAATCAACTCCACAGTGCCAATTGCTGCCGAGGTTCTGAAGCAAAAGGGTGTTTATGATCCTAAAAAACTCTTTGGTATTACCACCCTGGACGTTGTCAGGGCAAACACATCTGTTGCACAGAAGAAAAACCTGAGACTCATAGACGTTGACGTCCCCGTGATTGGTGGGCACGCAGGGATAACAATTCTGCCTTTGCTGTCAAAGACAAGACCATCAACAACTTTCACTGATGAAGAAATGCAGGAACTAACCGTGAGGATCCAAAATGCTGGGACTGAGGTCGTTGAAGCTAAGGCTGGAGCAGGATCTGCAACACTATCAATGGCATATGCAGCAGCTAGATTTGTTGAGTCCTCACTTCGTGCCCTTGACGGTGATGCTGATGTTTACGAGTGTTCTTACGTGCAATCTGACTTGACAGAACTTCCATTCTTTGCATCAAGAGTTAAACTAGGAAGGAATGGCGTCGAGGCTTTGATTTCGTCTGATCTCCAAGGGTTAACTGAGTATGAACAAAAAGCTTTGGAAGCTTTAAAGCCAGAGCTGAAAGCTAGCATTGAGAAGGGGATAGCTTATGCTCAGAAACAAACAGTGACTTCTTAGAATCATGTTATATTTCATCACATATAATCTTGAACCAATGAGGAGAGTTCTAGATAAATTTTAGGAAAGATTCTCAACATGACAATTTTGTATGGTTCATTTTACTAGGTCCCTCATTCTTTTTTATCGGTTTGAACTCTGCTAGTCTGTTATTGCTTCCTTTTCATCTCTTCTTGAGTCGAGCTTTGTCAAAAACAACCTCTCTACCCCTCACAAGGCAAGAGGTAAGGTGATCGAGAATGCACCTCCCAAAGGTGCTCATTAGGTGCATTTTCATAGAAATAGTATTTACTGATCACTTTTCGACTTTATTTTAAAAAAATTAATCATCATCCAACAATTTCAGATGAAAGTGTGGAATAGTTATTGATGGCTATTCTTGAAATTTTTTGGAAAAATTATGCGGATGAATAAATATATACTAGTTAGTTAGCTAGCATACATATAATTTGAATTAATTACAGCTCGCGTCAAACATTCAGTTGTAATTACAATTTGAGTTTTGTATAATTCACGCGATTTATACGAACCACTGTGCGTGATTGTACAAAAGTTGTGCGCGAATCAAATTGTATAGCGAAATATCCAAACATTGTGCATTGTATACCGATTCATACAAACGTTGTGCACGAATTATGTATGGAAATATATAAAAGCTATATAGAATTGCAAGTTGTATAACAAATTATACAAACGTATACAAATGTTACGTATAAATGTTTTTGTAACTACCATAGTTACAAAATATAATTACTCAAATTATAATTATAGAATATAACTAAACTATTTTTGGGTGACTATATATGCAAAATATTTTTCTCACTTTTTATATTAATCAACAGATTGGGTGGGCCCACCTAAATTAGGGCAATTGTCAACCGTTAGATCTCGGAAGGTAGGCCCCACTATACTCAACCGTCATCTGTTTCGGCGGGAAGGCGTTATGGCCTTGCGGGTTATGATCCAACAATGACCTTGCTATGTAACCCAAATTACAGAAATGACATTTTTGCTTTATTCCTTCACTCGAGTTTATTTCAAACTTATATTTAAAAAGGGATTTTTTGTGACTTCTCGATTGCCTGATATTTATATTAAAATTTGATTAAATTTGATTCGTGCATTGTAAAATACATCTCTAAAGTCAGCACTCTCAATATATTTCTTCTTTTGTTAAAAAAAGTAAAAAAATAATTTACTTTTTTTTTTTAGTTTGTTTAAAAAAGAATGATCAATTTTCTCTTTTGACAAAACTTTAATTTTAATTTTTTCCGTGGTATGTTTAAGGCCACAAAATTAAAAAATATTTTAATACATATAACATAACTTTAATTTATGATCACAAAATTAAAATTTTTATTTATTTTTTTAAACTCCGTACTAAATCAAACGAAATCATTCCTTCCAAAACGGATGAGTACTTTTCATTAAGAAAACTCAAACTCCAAACCTCTTATTAAGAAGAAGGATCCCATAAATTTCCAACACTCATATTGGTATTATTTTAGTAGTTCACTTCTATTGATTGGCTAGAGAAAAAAAGTGTTACTCTCCCTATTTAAAAAAAAATTAACCTAATTTGACTTGATAGAAAATTTATGAAAATAAAAAAGATTTTTTATCTTGTAGTCATAAATTAAAGTTATGACCACAAGATAAAAAATTGCGCTATGTTTTTAAACATAGGGGTCAGGCTGCGTATATCCGACCCCCTCTTACCCTGCAATGGGCGGGAGCCTTTGAGGCATTGGGGTAATGTTGTTGTTGTCATAAATTAAAGTTATGTTAAATATATCAAAATGTCTTTTAATCTTGTAGCCTGAAACATATCACGTGAAAAGTTGAAATTATAGTTTTGCCAAAAAAAGAAAATGAATCATTCTCTTTTAAACATATTAAAAAGAAAAGTAAATCATCATTTTTGAAAAGGAGTAATATAGTTGATTATTTTCTTCAATTTTGGTTAAATTCAATTTACATGCAATAATTAAAATTTTCATCTCTTTATTTTGTAAAAACTCTCGTTCCTATCTTATTCTCTCACCATAAATTTACAATAATTGTGAAGTAGCAGTTAGTCAATGCAACTTTCGACGCTTATCATGGGACATTCGAAAACAATCGCGCTATGTCTTTAAATATAGGGGTCAGGCTACATACATTCGATTCCCTCTTACCCCGCAACAGGCGAGAGCCTTTGAGGCATTGGGGTAATATTGTTGTTGTTGTAATATATTGCGTACACATATCAAATTATCTTATGTAGAGTAGCCTAGTAGGGATGTATATAGGCAACGACGACGGTGGTTCATGTTTTTTAAAATTTCAAATCAATAAATTTTATAAATAAAATCAAATTAATAAAAGTCACATTTTTCAAAATCTCAAATTTTCATCTTTCTTGGGGTTTTAATTTTTTTTCCTCAGAAAAGTCTTCATATAAATCATATAATTTCAAAACAAACAGTGAGATATTCATCTCAATTCCACAAAGTAGGATTTGGAGGAGGACAGAGTGTACACAGACCGTAACACTTTTTCATAGAGATAGAGGGACTCTTTTGAGAGACACTTGGCTCAAATGTATCCGCCTCAAGTAAAAAAGAAAAACAATGAATAAAGAATAGTGACTAAAACGAAGAGCAATGTCGATTCTAGAAAAAAAATAATAGTAAAATAGTCGAAGAACAATAACAACACAATCATAATAGCACAACTATTTCTATGACAGACTTAAAATTATCACAAGGTAAGACAACATTCTACACCTACTAACCTTTTATCCTAATGCGTGACCTCCATCCTTTCTATCTAGAGTCATTTCCTTAGTAATATGAAGCTGTGCTATATCCTGTCTAATTATCTCTCCCCAATACTTTTTCGTTTACTCCTACCTTATCGCGTAACTCCTTAATTCTACCTCTCACACTTTTTAACTAGGGCATCAACACAACTTCTCTACACATACCCAAACTATCTCAATGCTGCTCTCATCTTGTCTGCTATATATAGAGGTCACTCCCATCTTCTCCTGAATAATCTCATTTCTAGTCTCGTCACTCCTAGTATGTTAACACTTCATCTCTATATCCTTATCTTCACACAGATCATATAATATATACTTTAAATATTTCTTGTAGATATATCTATCTAATAGGTATATTTCTTAAGAATATGAAATGATTACATTGTACAAAAATATTCAATAAAAAAAATATGAAGTCTTATAAAATAAATATTGCTAAGTAATAAGGCGTAAAGAAGATGATCATAATTTGAAAGCAATAAGTCGTGCTAAATTAAATATAATGAATGAGTATTGAAAAAACTATCAGAATGGTCCTTAGTATATATGTGTTGCTTTATTTTAGTCCTTAATATATTCTACTTGATTGAAATTATAATAAAAGATGTTCATTTTGATTCTTGCCTAACAAATTTGTCAGAACAAAAACGTGTTAGATTTAACAGTGAACCCCATATAACAAATAAAATTTATCATTATTATCTTTTTTGTCGTCTTTACGAAGAAAATTTCACCAAGCCTAAAATTGTTTCATATGCTTTCTTCAACAAAATTCACTATTTTTTCATTTCTAAAATATTACTTTATCTCCAAAGTTAACGTGTTCATATGATAAATAATGGTAAATTTTGTTCGCTACATTTCTATAGAGAATCTCAGATAATAAAAATTTTAAATGTACATGACAAAATTGCAAATGACCATATGAAATCACTTTTGTCACTAAGAGCTGTATTCTCTAATTTAATCGAGCCCCAACACATGTTTGACGCTAGAATAAATATTTCATAATACATAAATATGTTGGTTAATTTGGTCTCAATTGATATTTATATCTTTTAACTTCATATATACATTAATAAACACTTGACTTTATATAAATTAAGTAAATACTCACATCTTAAAATATAATTTAAAGTAATTCGAGTGTATCTCACATGAATTATTGTGTAAGACACTTATATCTACTTATTCAACTTTATACAAATTTAAATACTTATTTGTACACACTCAAGGTTCAAAGTTGGAGTATATAATGCCAATTCAAACCAAAAAATATAGAGAATTATTGAAAACATTTCTAAACTTGACGCAAATTATTCGTTTCGCCCCCTAAACTACTGGCAGTCTTAAAAGTACCTATATATGTACTTGACTAACTAAACTTAAATATACCATCGATTTTGCAATATAAGTGAAATACACTTCTACATTCTCGCTAAAGTTAGGAGTATTTTCAATACTTCTGTTTGCTTTTTATTAAGATCCTCCTACTCCTATGTGAGTTTGAAACCATTTGTTATGTCATTTTGACTGATGAAAGTGTTATTAAGTTCAGTTATTTACGTAAATAAGCATTTTTAAAACTGTCAGTAGTTCAAAAGTAAAATTAATAATTTGCACCAAGTTCGGATAGTTTCAATCTCTCAAATTCAATAGAAGACAATTGTGCAAATTCAACAAAAACTAAAGGGCATTATGGGAAATTTGAAAAAATTGATGTCTCTCTCCTTGAGACACATTTGTGTTGTGGATTCTCCCTGCATTTTGACGTGAACAGAAGTAACCAACCTTACAAACCTCAAAAACAAAATTCCTGAACATAAGAACAATCATTGGCATTCTGAAGAGAAAAAGACCATTTTTCATAGGAAAGGAAAAGGAAAAGGGATTTGTAAAAAAAGGGGTTGTTTTCTTTTCCTTTTCATTCATTATCTCCAATCTTTAGAGTGATTGATTTCATGTAATTTATATATATACACCCCTTACTCATATTTTTTCATTTCTAGACCCTTTTCCTTCAATTTCTTGTCTTTCCCATTACATTTTCTTGAATTTTTGTTGAAGAGAAAACCAAAGGTCGCACCTTTAGAGGCATTTTGGGGTGTTTATCACATAATGAGGTACACTATGGGTATTTTCCATGAAAATACATCAATGGTTTTTGTGGGGTTGTGGATTTGAAGGGAAAGTTGGAGTCTTGATTGTTCTCCATTGTGTTTCTTGAGAAATGGTATGCCATTCTTGAATTTCTTTAGTTTGCATGTTGGTTTTGCTAAAAGTTTTGAGCTTTTCTTCAAATAGTTGACAGTTGTGATTATTTTGACTATGGTTTGGATTGTATGAGTATTTTTTTCTCTTGAAGGAGCATAGAAAGGTGGTCAATTTGTTTTAGCTAAACTATGTATTGTTCTTGTGAAGGGTTATTATTATTTCTTGATAACAAAGTGGTGAGATATTTTCGAGTGCATATTATGTGTTCCAGCAACTTAACCTTTTAGACGAGATGAGTAGAAAAGAAGAATTTTCATGTGTTTGATTCTTGAATAGCTTAAGCTTATTGTTTTGAATATGATAGCCATATAGTTTCTTGCTATTATCTAGTTTCATGCATTTTCATGGAGGGTAATAGAACATTTTTTTCGGCAGGTTAAGATTTTTGATAAGAGAGTGGTAGTTAAATAGCTGTCCCATCCCATGAAGGTGTAAATATATTTTAACCTGGCCTTATCCGTCTCGTTGATTGATTAATGAGTGCGCAAGCAACCCAACTTTCATCAATCAGAAAATACTTTTTTTGTCTTTTTCACTTTCAACTGTCAAGTGTTTCATATTGCACCTCCAAGTTTGAGGCTTTTGAAAGATCAAAGCAGCTATCCCTAAAAGCTTCATTTTGAAACAAACTAGAAGTACATGTATGTGTTTGGGCTTTAGACTCTGCAAAGTATTTTTTTTCTCTAGGCCTAATTAATAAATTCTATAAACAGGATTCTGTTAGACAGACCTTAGTAGACACTTCAGCTTTCAGTTTTTAAATCATCAGCATATGTTACTGAGAGTCAAATTGGCATATTCAAGAGTGAGACACGTAGACGAATTTAGATTCAATGTGTAGTATATTTCACGTCTCTTCTTCTTCTTCTTCTTTTTTTTCTTTCAGATTTTATATCATGTTCTTTTGTTCTTATTGCTTATAAAATCTCCTCTCTAATATGTACAACGAACTTTCAACGTGCATCGTGCTTTATAAGGTACAAATGATTTTGATGCCCTGACTGAGATTTCCTCAATTCTAAATGTTGTACAGAGTGTTTCTGCCAGTGTTGTGGTTGGATCTCATGTATGGGTTGAGGATCCGGAGGTAGCTTGGCTAGATGGGGTGGTTGTGGAAATCAATGGGGAAGAGATCACAGTTGACTGCAACTCAGGGAAGACGGTAAGTTTTTCACTAATACAGGCCTTACTTGGCTTACTATTCTTTATCATTCAGAGTTCCTTTTTCTTTCGCTTTTAAGCTTTAATATTCTGTTTTATCTGTATTATGTTTAATCAACATCTTTGGTGCCCGTGGAGAATACTTAAATGATAATGTGATTATGTCTTCTGGATTCCTGCATACATTCTTCTTATGTACATCACCTCTCACTTACCTTTTTTCTTAAAATCATTTATCAGCCAAACTTGCTAGATAATTATGAATGGAGCAGATGCTGTGGTGTTTTGTCTTGTATGGTCCTGTTGTTAATTGTGTAAATAATTTATTGAAGTTTCATCTTCACTCATAACTTCCCTTCTCCTTTTTTGGGGAGAATTACTTATGTCATGGAATTTGAAACTCCAGCACATAAACTGCTGATTGCAAGTCATTTTTTTTTTAAATATCAGAAGAAAATTCTTGCCACAGCAGGCAGTATTATTAACAAGATTAGATAAATGGTCATACTGAGTAAAGGTCCGTTCACTTTGTGGTTTGTATGGGGATTTTTGTAAAAGCCTTTATGAGTTAAAAATAGTGTCCATTTTTAGTGTTTGCAGCTTGCTTGCTAGCAAACTCTTGATTACATCATACATTTTTTCTGGTATCTGAACGTGTTTTGAGAATCTCCCTAAATTTCTTTTGTAGGTTAAGGCCAATCTATCCAATGTGTATGCAAAAGATACTGACGCGCCTTCTGATGGCGTGGATGATATGACAAAACTTTCTTATCTGCATGAACCAGGAGTATTGCAGAATTTGCGGAGTCGGTATGACTTGAATGAAATTTATGTAAGCACTTTAAGGATGATTCTAATGCATTTTTCTAATCAAATAAGTACATTTCATTTTTTTTTCTCTTGATAATGCTAGTTAGGCGGGGGACTATAAAGTAGGGAATGCAGTGAATAATAATGAAAGGGTTGATGTACCAGTACATAATATTACAGAGAGTGTTATATAGGGACTGTTTACTTAAAAGGAAATTTGTCTTGATATAATTTTTCTCTGTGTTCTAATACATTTGAAGGGATGTTGGTTCGCATACTAGCTGCGTGAGGATTATAATACAGATAATTCTTATGCATGGAATAATAATGAAGGAATTTTATGCGATGAGTAATCTGTCGCAGTTGTATGCGATGAATACTAATACATGAGATATTATCTAGGGACTGCTTACTTTAAGGAATTTTTCTTTCAAACACTTTTATGGGTGTATTGCTAATTACATATTCTTATTCCACATTCTTTCTTGCATAAAATAATACATAAGTTTCCATATAATTCAATGCAGATATTTGTTTAATACTGCCAAGCAAGTGTTACACTGGTTATGGTGGGGATAGTATAATAATCAAATGCTGCATTAATTATGCATAGGTTATTTTCTAAATTCCTCTGGCCAAAAATTGTATTATTTAATGCAAGATTTTGTGTTGCGATTAATTTTGCTAATCCTTTCTAACAAACAACCCCTTAAGTTTTTTTTTCTTTTGTAATATCTTTAATAAACTGGTTGAGAAAGCTAAGATATGATTGGATGCATTCAGACTTACACTGGGAGTATCTTGATTGCCGTGAACCCCTTCAAGCGGTTACCCCATTTATATGCTAAAAGTGTGATGGAACAGTACAAAGGAATTGCACTTGGGGAGCTGCCCCCTCATCCTTTTGCTATTGCTGATTCTGCTTACAGGTAAGATATGAGTTTTTCGAGTGGCTGTCAAAATATTGACTTACTATATAATCTTTAACATTGTGCTTCTGAATGCAGGCAGATGATTAACGAGGGGATAAGCCAGTCAATTTTGGTAAGTGGAGAGAGTGGCGCAGGCAAGACAGAAAGCACAAAAATGCTTATGCATTATCTTGCATATATGGGAGGACGAGCTGCAGCTGAGGGAAGGAGTGTGGAGCAGCAAGTCCTTGAGGTATGGTTAATTTGTGGTAAATTTTCTTTGCTTGAGTTTGTTTCAATTAATTTGGCTATTGGAATCATGAGACAGCCACTTTCTTGTCAAGATTGACTTCATAAAATCTGTTCAAAATATTTCTGGATCAATCAATCAATCAACTATACCTCAAAACATTTCTGGATATATGTACTTTCTTAACTTTTGCTTTCTTCAGTCAAATCCAGTTTTAGAAGCCTTCGGTAATGCTAAGACAGTCAGAAACAACAACTCAAGGTGAGGAGACTAGAAATTCAGATTCTTATTCCTCTTCATAGTGTACATCCTGTTACTTATGAATGCACCAACATGTATTTTGGCAGTCGTTTTGGTAAATTTGTGGAGCTCCAGTTTGATAAAAGAGGGAGGATATCTGGTGCCGCCATTAAAACATATCTACTGGAACGATCCCGTGTGTGTCAAGTTTCTGATCCTGAGAGAAATTATCACTGCTTCTATTTGCTTTGTGCTGCACCACCTCAGGCAATTTCACTGTGCCTTTACGTTTGCAAATGTTTTTCTTCTATAAGTTGGGGACATTTTACCTGTATTAGGATTTACATCGTTCTTGACGCTTCCTTCTCTGGATGCAATTGGTCTATTTTCTAATTAAGCGCCATGAATATGTTAACAAAGAAAAGAGAAGTTTTTTGTTTACACATTTATTTTATTTACTTCTTATTTTTGTTATTTTTGAAGAATTACAAAGTAAGCAATATGGATGTATCCTCTTGCAATAATACCGCGGTAAAGTTGCATACAATAGACCTAGGTCCGTCTCTTTTCAAACTATTGTGCACAGGGGGAACTTAGTGCACCTGTCCTTGAAAAATTAAACACCTTAATGGTGTAAGTACCACCCAATACTTGTCTACTGATTTTATAAGGACATAGAAATACAGAAGTGTCATTGGAAAGTGCCCTTTTGTCCCTTTTTTCACACCAAAAGGATCAATTCCTCCAGAGAGAATTGTAATAAGTCAGTAGATGTTTGTTACCTTTGTCAAAAGACAAAAAAAGCCAGTAGATGTTACCACTGAGTATGACCATAGAAGTAGTTGCAGTAGGTGCTTTGGTCTAGTCTTTCAATTTTTGTACTAGTTGTTGATGCCCCTACTACCATTAAGACCAGAGAGTATTCTTGTCTGAACATATTCCATAACAATATGTCATAGATTATTAAATAAATAAAGTGGCCCCTCTTTTACCATATAAGCATCTCGATGAGTTATCACATATTTTAACAGTTTAGGATCATGCAATGTTGTTCTAAGTTGGAGCAACTTGTTTTCTTTCCTTCTCTTTTCTTGCAGGATGTTGAAAAATATAAAGTAGGGAACCCAAGGACATTTCATTATCTGAACCAATCAAATTTTTTTGAATTAGCTGGAGTAGATGAGTCAGAGGAATACCTAGCAACACGGAAGGCCATGGATGTTGTTGGGATAAGTCATGACGAACAGGTATTAGCATTACTACATTCTTCGATACATGGGTTACTTATGAGAGTCTCCAGTACTCAATGGAAGGGACTTTGGACTCCACATCCTTAACCCTCACAAGATGACACAAACACCCCCTAGAAATCAACTTA
>JAABOM020000110.1:25638236-25661890 GCA_011800125.2 Solanum clarkiae
TTCCTCTCTCTCTCTCTCTATCTCTCTCTCTCTCTCTCTCTCTCTCTCTCTTTTTGAAAAGTAAATTTCGTCTCGGTGAAATCTTGTTTAGGTGTGATGAGAAGTCCCTTGAGGACTCCATGTGCAAGCGTGTCATGGTCACTCGTGATGAGACCATTACAAAGTCCCTTGATCCAGCAGCTGCAGCTCTCAGTAGAGATGCTTTAGCCAAGATAGTTTACTCAAGATTGTTTGATTGGTTAGTTGAGTTCACGGTGATCAAGTTTTATTGCTTGTTTAGTTGTATCAAACATATCTGACCCTATACAGATGTTGTATTATTGTTCAGGATAGTGAACAAGATCAATAGCTCTATTGGCCAAGATCCTGATTCAACCCTCTCAATTGGTGTTCTTGATATATATGGATTTGAGAGTTTCAAGACAAACAGGTGCTTAACTGGTATGCTTTTGTTTTCATCATTCACAGAGGTTTAGTTCTTGCAGTGTGCTGGATGAAAGTTCTGTTCTGCCATTTAGGATTTTCGTTCATTATCTTCTCTGGTCCAACTTAACCATAATTTTTTTCTCTATTAACATCTGCCTCTCTTACTGGGTTTATCTTGGATACGTTTTATTGTGCCTGCTATAGTTATTGCTATCTACACATACATTCTGCTTCTTAAAGTGCTTTAAGTGTTTGTTCACAGTTAGATGAATTGTCTTAAAAGTATTTGTGCTAGTTTATTCAATTTGCTTTTTGGTGCTCTTTCATTGGTTATGATTATTGATTCCCTCTATGCAGTTTTGAGCAATTCTGCATTAATTTGACCAACGAAAAACTTCAGCAGCATTTCAACCAGGTTTGTGTAGTCATTCATTTGATAGTTTCATAGCTGAGAAATGTTAATATAAATACTAAACCCTTTTATTGTTCCCTTTGCCAGCATGTTTTCAAGATGGAGCAAGAAGAGTATACCAAGGAGGAAATCGACTGGAGTTACATAGAGTTCATCGATAACCAAGATATTCTTGATCTTATAGAAAAGGTAATGTAGATAATGAATATATTTTGTCACCATCTTCTATTTTTCTCTAAAAAATGTATAGAGTAAGATTTATTGGCAGAAAATGGGACAAAGAGTATACAGGTGTATAAATACAGAGTATAAAGATAGAGAGTTCTATAGACAGTAGATCTTTCTACCAAGTATATTAAATCATCAATGCATGGCAAAGTTGTCTTATGCTGTTTACATTACTATTTGATTCACTTCTTACCTCCGCAGTTATTCTGGTAAATAAAAGAACACAAAATATGTCCTTTTATCATCATTTTTTCCTGTTATGTCGTAGATTTTAAATTTTATTGATGTATTTTGGTTCCATTTTGCCATGTTTATGTTCTGAATACTTTGTTTCTTTCAGAAACCTGGGGGAATCATTGCTCTTCTAGATGAGGCTTGGTATGCAGATATTTCAAATCTTTAACTTACTCTGATTTTTCTTTCTCTTAATATAATTGTCAAAATTGACCCCAAAACTCATTGGCTGTGGCGTTGACTTCTCGTGTGGCTCTTCTGCCAGTATGTTCCCAAGATCAACACATGAGACCTTCGCTGAAAAGCTATATCAGACTTTTAAAGATCATAAACGATTCAGCAAGCCAAAGTTGTCTCGGACTGATTTTACTGTTTGCCACTACGCTGGTGATGTATGTATGAAAACTAGTTCTTCAAGATATCTATTAGATCACAGAGTGAGGGTTAGTTTTTTTGCCAAGAAAAGCAAGTGTGGCTCAATGTCGTTTTGACTTCTTTCATGTCAGGTCACGTACCAAACTGAGTTCTTTTTGGATAAGAACAAGGATTATGTTGTTCCAGAGCATCAAGCAACACTTACTGCTTCCACGTGCCCCTTTGTTTCTGGCTTGTTTCCACCTTTACCTGAAGATTCTTCTAAACAGACTAAGTTCTCCTCTATTGGTGCTCGATTTAAAGTATGTTTTCTTCTTGCCTTTGATTGACCTGTTTTGAGCATTGCTTCATGCTTCTGAAATATCTTACTCTGTACTTGATATAGCAACAATTGCAATCATTGCTTGAGACACTTAATGCTACAGAGCCTCATTATGTTCGTTGCGTGAAGCCAAATAATCTTTTGAAGCCAGAAATTTTTGAGAATCAAAATGTACTCCAGCAGCTTCGTTGTGGGGTATGCTTTAACAACTTTGTCTATTACAAACTATACTGTTTTTGCAAAATTGAATGCTTCACAACTAAATCTTTTCTAGGGAGTCCTGGAGGCTATCCGGATCAGTTGTGCTGGCTTTCCTACTCGAAAACCATTTGATGAATTCTTAAGTCGGTTTAAGGTCCTTGCTCCTGAAGTTTTAAATGGAAGGTATTATTTGCACTAAATGCTAAGAGTTTTAAAGGTTTCTATCCATTTCTTTCTTTGGTCTGTCAACATTTGGAAAATTTCTCGGCATGCTTTCTTTCACATTCATTCTCTCATGTTAGTCTTCTCATTGATAGCATTGACGAGGTTGCTGCTTGTGAGAGACTTCTAGAGAAATCTGGCCTCAAAGGTTATCAGGTATCGTTTGTTCTTCTGATTTTGGTTAATCATAAGGGGTAAAATCGTTAAGAATTATCTATTAAAGAGAGATTATGTTTATGTTCTGAATACTGCAGCAAGAAATTAAAACACTCAGTAAAATATCTCCCTGTTCTCCTTTCCTTTTGAAAAGAGATTACAAATAAATTACGTACTTAAAATATTATAGAATCTCTCTAACCTAGAAAATAAATGAACTCAGGATTCCTAGTCTAAGAACAGTTTGTTAGTCTAGAATTGTGGATCTTTGAGATCCTTTGCCCAGAATTAGGACAACTGGAAATCGTGCTTATTCTTCTGCTCTGAAAGTTCAGTGCCTTTTTCTTTTGAGTATTTGGTCATTTAGCTGCTGTAATTTTATTGAGAATCTGGTGGGAAACCTGTAATCTAGGTTTCTTACTTTCTACATCAGATTTTTGAATGTATTACATTGTTCAATTTTGTATCATCTGGTTAAATGATTCCTTCTGTTGAAGTTTATAAAAGTTCATTTCCAGTTGATGCATTCTATCTGAATATTACATTGCAGGTTGGTAAAACGAAAGTGTTTCTTAGAGCTGGTCAAATGGCAGAATTGGACACTCGCCGAAATGAGGTCCTTGGCAGGTCTGCTATCATAATCCAGGCGAAAGTTCGCTCATACTTTGCTCGCAAAAAGTTTGTGTTATTACGAGTTTCAGCAATCCAAGTCCAAGCTCTTTGTAGGGGTATGAATCTGATTGATTTCTATATAAGCATGATCACATGCCAATAAAAATCTACATCTGCGGTGAATACATCCTGGGCCTTCTGCACACTATCCGTGACACTGTGGGATTTGGTTTTCTTAAATTCGATCATGCTTCTAATGGTTTACTTATGCAATAATAAAAATGTTGTAACTGTTTTATGATGTCTATGCAGGCCAGATTGAACGGGCTCTCTATGAGTGCATGAGGAGGGAAGCTGCCTGTCTGATAATCCAAAAAAATGCACGCAAGTACATTGCAAGGAGATCTTATGGATTGCTGTGTGTTTCAGCTGTTTCCATTCAAGCAGGACTGCGTGGCATGGCTTCTCGAAATGAGTTTCAATTCAGAAGGCGAAACAAAGCAGCTATCTTTATCCAGGTAATAGAGGGACTTTCTACTTTCTTTTCTGAATTTTCACATGCCATTTTAGTACCAGTTTTTGGATCATGATCTGGTTCAGCACAATGATAATAAGAATTCAAGTAACTAAGCCATTTTACATGCTTTGACTGACACTTAGATTTGCAGTAATTTTTCTTACCTTGATTATATTGATTATAGAGTGATTGGCGGAGATGCTTGAAACGCTCGCATTATAGGAGGATGAAGACAGCAGCAGTTGTGTTACAATGTGCCTGGAGAGCTAAAATGGCCCGTAAAGAACTACGGAAGCTAAGGATGGTAAGAGCTTCTCTTTCAGTTGACCTTTGTTGGTGACAAATTTTTTTGTACAACATGCTAGTTTGCTGTGGCTCTTGATCTGTCTCCCAGTATGAAGTTATGACAGAACAACTACTAGATCCGAATCATTCAATAAAAAGATCATGAATATGATATCCATATCTTGTGCTTGAATTGCTGAATGCAGGTGCCAATTTATATATTCAACTGTTATTTTGCCAGAAATATCTCTTCAGGCATTTTCCTCCTTGAAATTGATTTTAGAGTCTTTGACGATATTCTCTGATAGTACATGAGATTTTCCCGTACAGAACCTGCAAATCTAAATCTTCCATTGCTGGGATTGATTTTTCTTTTCTGCTTCAGGCAGCAAAAGAAACTGGAGCTCTCCAAGATGCCAAAAGCAAGCTGGAAAAGGAAGTTAAAGAGCTGACCGAGAGACTAGAGGAGGAGAAGCGCATGAGGGTAAATATGTTTTTTTTAAAAAACTTTCAAGATGACTACCAGTATAATAAATGTAATTAGGTTTTCTCAAAAAAAAAAAAAAAAGGTAATTAGGTTCTAAAAGGTTGCTGTCTATAATGTCATCCCTTCCACTCAGTTAAAAGAAATGGAGTTCATCTCATATTTGTTCAGGCCCATTTTTTCTGAACATTGCCATGAGTTACAGGTCCTAAACCTGAAAATTGAGATATAGGTCCAATTGTATTCCTTAACTTAAGGAATGGAAAATAGATCCGTTTACTGGAGCTTTAGTTACTTAGGCCCATCAAAGACAAAAACACATTAGAAACTTCTGAGGAATTAATGGTTCAGTTCCAGATTCTCACTCGGAATTGAAGATGCTCCTTGAAATGATGTACCTGAAGGATCATTTTTCTGAAAAGAAGAAAGCTCATAGCTTCATTTAAGAATGCACAGAATATTTAATGCAAGTTAAGAACCTGGATGGGGTATGCATTAGTACTAGTATATATCAATTAACTTTGTTGAACGATTCTCGAACAAAGGAATTTCTGACAAGAATGACTAATTTAGTAATGCCTAGACAATGGAGAAGTACTTTTATTCTTTGACTGAGTTAATTGCACTATACAATAACCAAACATGGAAATGATAAAGAGATGCTAGTGTATCATGCGGAAAATTGTTGACAGTTAGTGGAAAACTTGTATATATCCTATAGTAGGTATTGTTAGTTGAAATGGTGAAGGTGCTTAAATTTTAATCATGATATACAGGCTTCTGATTGTGACCTGCTGTTGAACTGTAGTGCATGCATATTTCCAGCATGATGTGCTCCAATGATTAAGCACAATGCTAGATTTTTCATTGTGCACCTTTTCCAGTGCCCCTATAGCATAACTTTTTTCTCCTCTATATCTAACAATAATGTCTAATGTATTTCGGAAAATGCTTCTCTTAGGATTTATATGATAGGACTCTGAATCTCTGCAAAAATTTGTTTAGTGAATTAGTGATCACCGGTCTTAAGTGCTCAACTTGTGAATCAAATGAAAGCATGTACATGTTTTTGCTTATGATGCATACATGATTTAATCGTTGATGAAAAGTAGATCGGATGGCTATCTGTTCCTTGGTATAGCTGTACTTCTGCAGTATCAAATAAAGAACAGATACCACAATGTCGATTCAAATCATAAGTAAAAGGTGATTCATGTCGTCGACCATGTTTTTTTGTTGCCTTCTAGTTGGAGTTGATTAATTGAAATAACTGAATGACAATTCAAAAGTAGATGGGCTCAGTTGTTTGGATCCTTTATATGTCCATTCTGCTCTATTTGGAGTTTATATAACTCAAATATTTGATGCACCTGATGTTGGAAATGTGCATGTCTTATAATTTCACTTTTAGGCATCTATTGTTGGACCACGGTTAAAGAAGCAATGAAAATAAACAGAAAACATAATGTGATTTTGTTTTGTATTCACGTCTTTATTCAATACCAATAACTGACAGAACCTATATTATATAGGACGATCTTGAGAAAGCTAAAACCCAGGAAACAATGAAATTACAGTCTGCATTGGAAGAGATGAGGCTTCAGCTTCAAGAAACTCAAGAGCTGCTCAAGAAAGAACGTGAGGCTGCCACAAAGGTTGTGGAACAAGGATCCAATATAGATCAAGAGTTGCTCAAGAAGGAAAGTGCAGCTGCCACAAAGGAATTGGAAGAGATGAGGCTTCAGCTTCAAGAAACTCAAGAGCTGCTCAAGAAGGAACGTGAGGCTGCCTCAAAGGTAGTGGAACAAGGATCCATTATGGATCAAGAGTTTCTCAAGAAAGAAAGTGCAGCTGCCACAAAGGTTGTGGATCAGGAGTTGCTCAAGAAGGAAAGTGCTGATGCCACGAAGGTTGTGGATCAGGAGTTGCTCAAGAAGGAAAGTGCAGATGCTACAAACGTTGCGGATCAAGGATCTGTTATACAAGAGGTCCAGGTTATAGATCAGGTGCAGATTAACAAGCTTACAGCTGAAACTGAGCAACTTAAGGTTAGGATGTGAGATTTAACTTTGTTGTACTGCTTAATGGATACTGGATACTTTATTTGAAGGTCAAAAAATACATGAAGTAATCCCGACAGGGAAAAGTTTTTCTTCCATTTCAAAATTGTGCTTTTATTCACTGTTTTCTTACTCAAGAATATATCCACATTTACAGCTTCTGATGCATAATTTTCATAACCCTGTTGTCGAAGTTGCTTTTAATATCTTGTCAAATTCATTGCAGGTTCTTGTTAACTCATTGGAAAAGGAAATTGATGAAAAAGACAGAAAATATGAGGAGACAGTCAGAGAAAGTAAGGAGCGACTTAAGCAAGTTCTGGAGGCTGAATCTAAGATAAGTCAGTTGAAGGATGTCATGCAAAGGTAATGAACTTCTACACATGTCAGTTCCCTTGTTTGAAACTTCCTTTACTTGCTCTATCTTCATATGATTTGGTATTAATCTGGATTATCCATCATAATTTGCCTAAAGCTGAAACCAATCCTTGGTGGATCTCCCCATTGTTGAATGATCTAAGTTCAATATTTTACTTGCCTTCTAATATTATTTTATGCACTGCTGAATCAATTGCATACACCTCCTAGCAGATTTGTTGTTTAATTGTTTCAATCTACCTTTCCTTCCTCTTTGAATTTAATCTAATTTGTATTTGACCAAAAATTGCATTTGGATCTCCGCTGAATGCATATCCTCTCATAACTTTTCCAATGTTGGTATTTTATTGTCAATACAGTTTAAGTTAGTTCTGCAGTTGAATCTCACACCAAGTTAGATCCTTATTTTCCCTATTTTTTCATTCGATACTGATTGAGAGAATTACAGTTCAAAAGAGCTGCTAATGAAGGATCCTGAGGCTGCCGCAAAGTTGTTGGATGATGTAGAGGTCAAGGTTGCAGATCAGGATGTGTCGGGCAAGATTGCTGCTGAAAATGAGCAGCTCAAGGTGAAGATGTTAGATTTAACTTGTGATGTAAATATTTAATAGATGCTCTTCTTGAATTTCAGTAGGTACCTGGTGGAATTGTGTCCGCACCAGTTTCTTACTGCTTCTAATTCTTTTATCGTGTTTCACTTTTTTCTTGCATAGGATAAGTACTCCAGGACTACAGTTTCTGATGTGTGATTATCATATTTCTATTATCGAATCAGCTTTAACATGTTTATCATATATGTTGCAGGTTCTTGTTAACTCATTGGAAAAGAAAATCGATGAAACAGAGAAAAAGTATGAGGAAACAAGCAAAATAAGTGAGGAGCGATTGAAGCAATCTCTGGATGCAGAGGCTAAGATAATTGAGTTGAAGCTTAACATGCAAAGGTTGAGAAGATTTATATATATGGCTTAGTTTCTTCAACAGCTCTGGCTTCTTATCTTATTACTAGTCCTTTTCGAAAATATGGTTTTGCATGTCGTTTAGATATGGTAGCTGTTTGTCGTAAGCTGTAATTCAATCAATATTTTATCGTCGTACCCATACCAATGTCACAACATGTGGATCAAGCTTCAAAAATGCTTGTTATTGGTAACTGTAGTCTTTAATGAAGAACCAAGTCAGAGATTACCTATGGCCTGCATTGAATACCAAAGCTGATTTACTTGGGAATCGTGAATATTAACTCAGCCAGTTTTCTTGAGAAGCTTTGTAGCAAATGAAAATTGAACTTTTTGGGTGAAAGTTCAGATTGTAGTTTAATCTAGTAAAATATGTTCGATACAAGTAGATGATGGTTCCATGTATATTGTTTCTGTATGTTCTCCAATGTTTCTCTTATAGCTTCTCTTCCTTTTTGAGCAAAATTTGAACAGATCCATCGCATATTTGTACAAGTTAAAATCCGGGATTCATAATCATGTGAAATTAGTTAGCTTGAGTATCCTTTTTAACTTTCCATTTGTATCACAGGCTTGAAGAGAAACTTTCAGATATAGAAGACCAGCAGATTCTTCGACAACAAGCATTACATTTGCCTACTGGAAGAACTTCAAGTCGTTTTGCAGTAAAAATTCTGCCTCTGATGCCATGAAAATGCATATCTTTTTTCTTTTCATAGCTTTCTTGAGCATGCCCTCACTTTTTTCTTTCAACTTTTTTCTCTTTTCCTCCTGCAGCCTTCTGAAAATGGTCATCATGTAAGTGAAGGATTCACCTATTTAGTGTTTCATTATATACTCCTTCTGTCCCAGCTTGTATGATCCTCTTGTCATTTTAGAACATCCCAAAATGTTTGACACCATTCCGTTTCTGGACAACTTTCATTACTTCCAAGAATTCAAATAAGTGTTCAAGTTTTAAATATTGAGGCGATATTTTCTCTATCAAGCTAACGTTTCAACTATTACTCTAATGTTCTCTTCCATTATCACTAGTATAACATATAAGTTAAATTTACATCTTAAACACTGTGGGCACTCAAATTCAGTCACATAAACTGGGATGGAGGGAGTAACAGTCATGTTGGTGCTTTGCATAATTTCTGTTCTGACATGATGACTGTTTTCAGGAACCACTGGGTCCAGCACCATCAAGAAGGTTTGGTTCAGATTCTATGAGGAGATCCAAAGCTGGAGCACAAGGAAAATGGTTCGGTACGGAGTCTATGAGGAGATCCATGGCTGATAGGCAGCGTGTATGTACCCAGGAAGTGATCAGATATTTTTCTATCAGATTCCCTTTTCTGTTTGCCATCTTTCTCCGGTTTAGTACTTTTCGATAACATATTGAACAAGATATCCAAAAATTTGAGTTCCTAAAACATGCTATGCCACAAATCTTTATTTTAAAAGGATTGTGGTTTGAATTCTATTGTATGACTGAGATTCAGAGATTACAAGCTGATGACTTTGTCAAATTCCTCTTTCCCAAAAGAATAACCAGGATTAAACATTATCTTCGATTCAATGAGAAGTCGGGAAAGGAGAGGACAAATTGAATTTCTTTTTCTGATGTTACTAATAGGTTGATACAGCTTACTTTCTTCATTTTCTGGTGGGTGATGGGCAATCAAATCTTTCCAATTTTATATTTCTTCTTCCTTATCTTCGCTATCATTCCCTTATGATCCCTTGTATTTCCTCATTCACTGGCTATTTCTTTGTTAAAAATAATAAACACATGATGGCAGCTAAAGAAATGAACAAATGAAGCGTGTTGACACACTCCGAAAACTTCTCTTGGTGCATCTTGAAAACTACCTCCATTGAAACTCTTATTTTTCTTAGAAGTTATGGGAACCTATAAACAATGCTGTAAAATCTACTGTGGAAGATAGCATCGGAAGGACAGCTGCATATGTTTATCAATGAAGTTCCCTTTTAGTCATAAACCTGGATAATGCTGAGAAATCCATCTGTAGCGAACCTTTTAGACCAACCGCAACCGTGGAAAATCAGGATTAATGGGACTGTCCCTCTACCCTTCTCACTTAAGTATTATGCTTAGTTTAGCTTGGCGTAGGGCTTGAACTTGTGACCCAAGCCTCAAATCCCTGTACCTTTGCTAAGTGAGCTAAGCCCTGGGAGCTGAGTAAAATGATTTTATGCGTGTATTTAATGCTTAAAGATGATTTCATGCATATACTTTTTTGCATGAATACAAAAACATTGAGTTATTTTTCTAGTTTCGTGCTACTGGTTCTTGAGAAGTTTTATTCATGCATGCATAATACATCAGCTCGGGAAATATTCCTCCACTTTATTGTGTATGAATGTGGTGATTCCATGGCTATTAATCCTAATATAAAATATCCTCTTTAACATTATATTACAGGAGAGTGTGGATATTCTTATCAAATGTGTCAGTCAAGATCTAGGGTTCAGTCAAGGGAAACCAGTGGCAGCATTTACCATATACAAATGCCTACTTCATTGGAATTCCTTTGAAGCAGAAAAAACTAACGTATTTGATCGTCTTATTCAGATGATTGGTTCTAAGATTGAGGTAACTTACAATATCATATCGAAATCAGTGATCATGTTGTATCTATTCATAGGAGTTCATGAGTCAAAACATCAGTGTTATGCACACTAGCCTGTATTGTACTGCTATGTCAAAAATGCTGTCTCTCTAACTAAATGATATACACATATACTCGTTTTATATCAATTTTCAGGATGAGACAAACAATAGTCACATGGCTTATTGGCTGTCGAACAGTGCAACATTGTTGTTTTTACTTCAGCATACGCTGAGAACGACTGATTCAGATCCAAGTAAACCGCCACCACCAAGATCATTTTTTGGTAGAATGGCGCAGGTATTTAGATTCTTACTTCATCTCTGTTATTAAATGCGCTCCTAAAACTATTGAATTAAATCTTCTGTGTGCTCCCTCTTATTTTATAAAAAGACACATCATATTTGAAGTATTTGGCTATATCTTTTGCACTATTACTTCATGTATTTGAAAGCACTTCTATAGAAAGTTTCTACAGTTATTCTTTGAGTTCCCTGTTAACAAAATTGGAAATGTCTCTGATGCTACTGTTGATGTTGAAGATTTGAGGGGGAAAAGAGAAAATAGAGAGAACTAAGCATATCGATATGTGTGAATATAATGTTTCAAAAGTAGAACTGACTAGGAACACAATGTACAAAATACGGTGGTGCATTTATTGCTCTGTTAACTTTAGGTTGGGGCCGGTCCTTGATTATGAAACACGCCATCAAACTCATAATGGTGAAATCACTTGATGTTGCAAAGTAATACTGAAGATCTTTGTCGGTCTAATGGGTGATGAAGGCTGAAGCATCCTCTTACTAGTTGTCAAGGATAGATTACGAAACAAGCAGACACAAAATTTTGGACATAGTTCCTTTGTGTATTGGATGTTTTGTGGGAACAAAACAACTTCATAGGTGAAGTTGACATATCTTCAAAATCTAATGGGTGAATACACATAACATTTTTGAAAAATTTTGGACATAGTTCCTTTGTGTATTGGATGTTTTGTGGGAACAAAACAACTTCATAGGTGAAAAGTTGACATATCTTCAAAATCTAATGGGTGAATACACATAACATTTTTGACCTTATAGACTCCTTAGATGAGATGAGGGTTTCTAGGAAACAACCTCTCTACTTCTAGGAGGTAGTGGTAAGGTTTGTGTACATTCTACCCTCCCCAGACCCCACTTGTGGGATTCCACTGGGTATGTTGTTGTTATTGTATAGACTCCTTACATGTAGAAGGAGCTGAGTCCTGTGACTTTTTTGCATTGCTGTTTCCTCCTGATACAGTTTGATTGATGAAGTTACTTTATTCAAGAAAAGAAAAAGAAATTGATGCAAGAAAAGAGGAGGAAGTGAAGCTGGATAAGATAGAAACTACAACAGCAACAATAATATACCCAATATAATCCCACAAGTAGAGTCTGGAGAGGGAAGGATGTACCCAAGCTGCTCAGACTCTTCAAAAAATGTTGTCACGTGTGTGTCGGATCCTTCAAAAGTAGTGTATGTTTGGAGGATTCAATACGGGTGCAGCAATATTTTGGAGAGTCTGCGCAATTCAGGTACCCAGACCTTACCCCTATCTTTATGAGGTAGAGATGCTGTTTACGATAGACTCTTGGCTCAAACAATTATCAAAACATAATTGAAAGAAAAATATGACAGAAAAACAGAAATGCCGAAGCAGTTAAAAAATTAACGGTAGCAAAGACATATTCATATAGTATTGGAGAAGCATATAAATCAATGAAGATGACAGAATGAAACATATGGCTAACAGATCGAGATACAAATCAGTCGAAATCATTCACCATACAATCAAGATTAACTATGGGACAACAATACAAATCAACACTCTCTTGCACGTTTAGCCCAATATTGGAGTTTACTCATGATCTTTACTGCTGACTTACAAATGGTGAATAGGCTTGTCAAAGATTGAGTGTGATACCATGTCAAGAAGATGTGCTTCCAACCAAAACATCAAGGCCATGAATGGAGTAGTCCAAGACCCTTATAAACCTGTGAGAGCCCTTACAGAACTGATTTCAGATAATTAGAAGATCTCAGAAGGTGAAGTTGATAGCAGCTAAGTGAGGTTGTACAGAGAAAAGCAAGTTCACAAAATATAAGGTGTTATCAGAGTTAGAGAAAAAAGGGATGATTTTTCTATAGTTTATGAATTAATCCTACATATACATTGTGCCCTAATCTGAAAATGGTACCATGTTTAATATCTGTGAGGAAGAGGAAGTGAATTATATGTAACACCGAACTAGTAAGCGGAAATAACTTTGAATTTGTATACAGATTGAATATGATCTGATAGAATGATGGAAGATTTCGAACTGAGAGGGATTAATAAGGAGAACTAGTCATATTGATTGTAACTTTATTAAAACGAAATCCAATATACATTTATATATAAGTGTAATGCATTATTTAACTTTTAAGATACAATCCCGCATTTATTTCACCATCGACTTACTTATTAGATGGCTACCTTTTGGTGTTGTCCTTACTTTCTAATAGTTTGTGTACTCGAATCCTGCAAATTTCCAAGCAAGACCAAGTAACTGTTACTTGTTTAGAGTTGCATTGGTCGGACATTAGTAAATCTCTCTGTATAAAGCATACTAGTAGCCTAGGATTAGGTCTATGTAGGTTACTTTAAACAGAATTCCAGCATTTTTCTTCAGAAAATTTATTGATAAAATGATTGTACTTCTTTTCCAGAGTTTCCGATCTTCATCTGTTAACCTTGCAATCGGTGGTCTCGACACTGTACGTCAGGTTGAGGCAAAGCAGCCAGCTTTACTTTTTAAGCTACAGCTCAGTGCTTATGTCGAAAAGATGTATGGAATTGTTCGAGATAACTGGAAAAGGGACTTGTCTTCACTGCTGACTTCATGTATCCAGGTAAATCACCATGTTCTCTAGAAGTTCTATGACAATATTTTATATACGTATGTGTGTGTGTTGATTAAATATATATATGTATTTTGAACGCTGTGAGTAACATCATTCGGTGTGTGTTAATAAAAAAGTATCTCTCAAGTAAGTTCTCTTCTCTAATAGCACTTCTCCCTAGCTCTCAAGGACTCACTGGGCCTTTGTATCATTTAGTAACTTACTGCACCATATTCACTGTTGCTTTGATTAGGATTATGGTTTATCTTGATTTCGTGGCCCTTTCAAAAAATTCTGCTAGGTCTCTAAATTGTGATAAGCTGATGCGCTTGTTACTAATATGTATTTTGACTCAAAAGTTCTTCGGGTTATGGTCTTTGTACTTCACATATTCAAACTTCTAATTATACTTGCATTTTCCATCTTAATTAGGCATCCCAAGCATCAAAAGGCGCCCCCCCGCAATCACCACAGAAGTCCGTTGATGGTTCTTCCCCACCCACTCCCTGGGATGGTGTAATTGAGAGCCTAAATGGGCTTCTCAGTACACTGAAAGAAAATTATGTAAGTTTCTTTGTTGGAAACAGCATGATGTGCTAATATTACTATAATCTGATGAGTGAACTTATGAATATTATCAGGTTCATCCAGTTTTCGTCCAGAGAATTCTGAACCAGATATTCTCTTACTTAAATGTTCAGCTGTTCAATAGGTACATTCTTTTCGTATCACACAGTAGGAAGATTATCCAGAAAGTCAAAAATACACCACTTACCATACTATTGAATCATCATTGCAGCCTTCTCCTTCAAAAAGAATGTTGTACATTCAGCAGCGGGGAGTATATAAAAGCTGGATTGCAAGAAATAGAACTTTGGTGCGGCAATATGACAGAAGAGGTACTCTATCATTAGTTCTGTAAAGATACATTGTTAGAAGATATTAGATACCATGAATTGCATTTACATATATTTAACTTTTCCTTCGCAGTACGTTGGTTCTTCTTTGGATGAATTAAAGCATGTGAGGCAGGCAGTGGGATTTTTGGTATGCTTCTCCTCTTTGGATGAGAGTTTATCAATCAAGATGACCCTTTTTTTTTGGGGGGGGGGGGGGAATGGTACCCTGCTTCATTGACTAATAATGCTCATCTTACGCCCAAGTATGATGTTGCGGAAACGGTTTTGTTATTTGCAAGTGACATCACATATACGAAAATTCAACTCCTCGAGATTATCTATCACCTTGCCTCTTCCATATATTTTTCCCTATCTAAATAGCTCCTTTACAGGTTATTAATCAGAAGTCAAGACTTACATCTGAAGATCTAAAAACTGATCTCTGTCCCGTAAGTTCATCTTCATAGTCTTCTTGGTTGTACTTAATTAGAGATTTCAAGTATTGATAATACAGGACGGTTTCAGGCTGCCACCTGTGGCTGTTCATTTTCCTTCTTTAGTTATTTGAGTGCTAGCATGAAGCATCCGATTGGAGAACTGTGAAGTGTATATAGATCGATAGGGACTAAAATGAATTGTGTCCGGTGTTAAGTTTTGGTGTTTTGAAATTAATCTTCATGTTACAATACGAGTCCTTGGAATTTATGTTGTAGCACTTGCACATCTGTCACTGAGCGCATTTTCTTGTTGCGACCATCTTTTCAGATTCTGACTAGTCAACAATTGTATCGGATATGTACAGTTTACTGTGATGAAGATTTCAATACTCAAGGTGTATCACCAGACGTGAGTCCTCCTCCTCCTCCTTCTGCTGCTGCTGCTGCTTCTTTTATTTGATTGCATTCAATGTCTTTTATTAATTATGTATATGTGAATGCTCCTTCGAGACGATCTTCTAGTCAACTAATGTACATCAATATAAGATACTGGTTTACATCCTCCAACTGTTTATTTTCTTCTATTGGGGATGCTGAACCTTAGCTTTAATGATTCTTTCTCTAAATGGAAAATATTAACTGAACTTTCCTGTGTTCTGTTCCTAAATCATACTGCTCGGAACAGGTCATTTCCAGTTTTAAGGATCAAGAGAAACAAGACGCTAATGATTCAAATGCAAATGATGCAGAAAACAACTTTATATTGGATGATAATTCGAGGTACTTTATTTTAATTCCATTTTGCTGTCGAAATGGCATAGATCCTGTTCTATCATTCATATATTCGCTACCAATGCAGTATCCCAATCTCTGTTGAGGAGATTAACAGTTCCCTCAAGGACGTTGATTTTACCGGTGTAAAACCTGCAAATGAACTACTTGAAAATGCAGCCTTCCAATTTTTACTCGAATAAGGCTGACGTTTCAATAGCATGAAGTGCATGTTTTGTTAGAAGCACGTCATCCATGTTTCCATGCCATGAACATCAACTATTGTACATCCACAAACCCATTCATTTTCCCACTGGATGCGTCTTCGTTATACTGTAACATCCAATGCCCATTGTAAAGTTGTTCAAATGTAGTCTTGTAAAATTGTAGGCCTAGTTTAGATAGGAGAAAAAGGGGGCAAAAGGAAGTTTTCCAACATAGAGCTTGTTCCATTTAGTCTTCTGTTAATTCATTTTTTTGTCCACTGTTAGAGTTGTCATTAGCTAGACCCTTTGTAACAAGGACTAATTGGAGTATTGTAAGAGCAAAAATGGCCAATTCAGTGCCCACCTGAGCATAAAGGTGTCCCCTTTCTCTAAAAGTTACATTCATGTTTCTTCAGCTCCTTCTGAATTCAGCAAAATGAAATTCAAATATCATTTGATTCTCACACCAATCCCACACATCACTTGTGGAATTGTACTGTGTATGTTGTTGTTGCACGAATCTCAGATGTCACTTGTGGAATTGTACTGTGTATGTTGTCACACGAGTCTCAGACGTCACTTGTGGAATTATACTGTGTATGTTGTTGTTACACGAGACTCAGACATCACTTGTGGAATTATACTGTGTATGTTGTTGTTACACGAGTCTCAGATATCACTTGTGAAATTATGCTGTATATGTTGTTATACCAGTCTCAGATGTTACTTGTAAAATTATACTATGTTGTTACACGAGTACGCGGTGTATTTGCCATTTACTACTCCCTCCTTTCCAATGTAGTAGTTCCTCTTTTGAAATGTAGTAAGAGCTGCAATACTAGCTAGTAGCGGGAGATTTTCTTGGAAGTTGTCCTTTTTAGTGTATGAATACCTAGAGGTGGCTAATGGGTGGATTGGATCAGATCGGATTTGGATGGATTGAGCTAAAATAGATTGAATCACAATTCATCCATATAAAATATAATGGATTTGGTCAAATATGATTTGGGTAAAACTGGTTCCAACTCACTTTATTCTCTTGAAGCAAAAAAAAAGATTAAATCAAAGATAGATTATTAATGCTCACTCTTTATCACTCGAACCGTACTCCCAAATAATGATTTTTTCATTATAAAAAAAATTAAATTTTTTCTTCCTTCATATGCTATCACCCACCACTCTCATCCCACTCCACCCCCAACCCCCACCCTTCGCGCTTCTATCACCCATAATTTTTAAATTAAAAAATATTAAGAAAAATTTGCCCACTCTACTTGCCCCTCACCCGTCCCCTACACCACACTCTATCCCAATTAAAAAAAAAAAATCATCTCCAAGACCCACCAGACCTCCTACCTCCAAATACTTTTTTTAAAAAAAATCAAAAAAGAAAGCTAAATTTGTTCACCACCCCACCCTCCATTTCCATCATACCCCCCCCCCTCCCTACCTTCCCTCCAAAAAAAATTAAAGAAAGATAAAAAAAAACGTTTAAATTTTTTCACCCTACTCCCCACACCCACTACCAAATTTTTTCTACAGAAAAATTTAAAACATAAATAAAAAGTTAATTTTGTAAACCCATTCCTGCTCCCAAATTTTTTTCTAATGAAAAATAGAAAAATAATTTTTTTCTCTCTACTCCCACCTCCCAACCTCAATTTTTTATAAAGTAAAATTCAATTAAAAAAAAAAAATTCATCTCACCTCCCCACTTCCATCATAACCCCCACCAGACGTCCCCGGCCGCCGCCATGGCACCTGAGCCTCTTTCCGGGCTCGTTCCGGACCCACTCGTATGATTATTTTGGAATGTTGCATCGAAGCCCCACGCAGCACCAGAATCCGTGGGGTAATACCCACAGAAAACTGCCGAAATCACATGTTTCTTGTTCCTTGGCCCATAAAATTCCACTAGGCGTCCCCCGCCACCGCCGAGCCACCTAGGACTCTGCGCGGGCTCATTTTGGACTCACTTGTATGATTTTTTGGGAATGTTGTGCCGGAGCCCCCTGCAGCGCCAGAATTCGTGGATTAACACCCATAGAAAACTGCCGAAATCACTTTTTTCATGTCCTTGACCCATAAAATCCCAACAGGCATGCCCTGCCGGGCCACCTGGGCCTCTTATCGGACTCGTTGCGGACCCACTTGTATGATTTTTCAGGAATGTTGCGTCGGAGCCCCCTGCAGCTAGCATCCTGGGCTAACACCCAAAGAAAACTGCCGAAATCACTTGTTTCCTTTTCTTTGGCCCATAAAATCCTATCATGCATCCTCCGCCGCTGCCGGGCTACCTGGGCCTTTTACTGGGCTCATTGCAGACCCATTCATATGATTTTTTAGTGCCGGAGCCCCCCGCAGTGCCAAAATATGTGGGATAACACTCATAGAAAACTACTGAAATTGCCTGTTTCCACTTCTTTGGCCCATAAAATCCCACCAGGCGTCCCCCGCCGCCAGCGGGCCACCTAGGCCTCTTCCTGGGCTCGTTGCGGACCCAATCGTCTAATTTTTTAGTAATGTTGCATCGGAGTCCCCTGTACAGCCATAATCCGTTGGCTAACACCCACAGAAAACTGTTGAAATCGTCAGTCTACTTTTCCTTGGCCCATAAAATCCTACCAGGCGTTCCCCGTAATCGTCGGGCAACCTGGGCCTTTTGTTGGGCTCATTGCGGATCCACTCGTATGATTTTTCAAGAATGTTACACGAGAGCCCCTGCAGCACCAGAACCCGTGGGCTAACACCCACGGAAAACTGCTGAAATTGCATCTTTCCTATTCCTTGGCCCATAAAATCTCACCAGGCGTCCCACGCCACCGTCAGGCTACCCGAGCCTCTTCCTGGGCTCCTTACGGACCCACTCGTATGATTTTTCGGGAATGATGCCCCCAAGCCCCCTGCAGCGCTAGAATCCATGGGTAAACACCCACAAAAAACTGTCGAAGTCACATATTTCCTGTTCCTTGGCCCATAAAATCCTACCAGGCATCCCCCGCCGCCGCAAGGCCACCTGGGCCTCTTCCAGGTCTCGTTGCGGACTCACTCGTATGATTTTTCTGGAATGTTGCACTAGAGCCCTCTACAGCGCCAGAATCTGTACGCTAGCACCCACAGAATCCGCCGGGCCACCTGCGCTTCTTACCGGGCTCGTTACGTACCCACCCGTATGATTTTTTGGGAATCTTCCGTCGAAGACCCATACAACCCCAGAATCCATGGGCTAACACCCATAGAAAACTACTGAAATCGCTTGTTTCCTGTTCTTTGACTCATATAATCCTACTAGGCTACTGCCAACGTCGTTGTACCACCTGAGCCTTTTGCTGAGCTCGTTGCGGACCCTCCAATATGATTTTTCGAGAATCTTGCGCCTGAGCCTCATGCAGCCCAAGAATCTGTGGGCTAACATCCACAGAAAACTGTCGAAATCGCCTGTTTCCTGTTCCTCAGCCAATAAAATTCTACCAGGCCTCCGCCAACGCCGTCGGGCCACCTGGGCCTCTTGCCGGGCTCGTTGCGAACCCACCCGTATGATTTTTCGGGAATCTTGCACCAGACCCCCATACAACCCCACACTTCGTGAGCTAACACCCACAGAAAACTGCCGAAATTGTTTATTTTCTATTCCGTAGCCATAAAATCCTAACAGGCCTCCGCCAATGCCGTCGGGCCACCTCAGCCTCTTGTCGGGCTTGTTGCGGACCTAGTTGTATGATATTTTGGGAATATCGCATCGGAGCCCCATGTATCCCAGAAATTCGTGGGCTAACACCCATAGAAAACTGTCGAAAATCACTTGTTTCCTGTTCCTTGGCCCAAATATCCTACCAGGCCTCCGCAAGTGCCGTCAGGCCACCTGGGCCTCTTGCCGGGCTCGCTGCAGACTAATACATATGATTTTTTTGGAATCTTGCGTCGGACCCCTATGCAACCCCAAAATCCGTGAGTTAATACCTATAGAAAACTGCCAAAAATCGTTTATTTCTTGTTCCTTGGCCCAGAAAATTCTACTAGGCCTCCGCTAACGCTGCCGGGCTACCTAGGACTCTTGTCGGGCTCGTTGTAGACCCACCCGTATGATTTTTTAGGTATGTTGCGCCAGACCCCATGCATCCCCAAAATTCGTGGGCTAACACCCATAGAAAACTATCGAAATCGTCTGTTTTTGTTCCTTGGCCCAAAAAATCCTACCAGACCTCCGCCAATGCCATTGGGCAACCTGGGCCTCTTGTTGGGCTCGTTGCGGACCCACCCATATGATTTTTTAGGAATCTTGCACTGGACCTCCATGCAGCCCCAAAATCCATGGGCTAACACTCACAGAAAATTGTTGAGATCGCCTGTTTCCTGTTCTTGGCCCATAAAATCCTACCAGGCCTCCACCAACGCTGCCGGGCTACCTAGGCCTCTTGTTAGTCTCGTTGCGGACCCACCAGTATGAATTTTAGATAATCTTGTGCCGGACCCCATTCAACTCCAAAATCAGTGGGCTAACACTCATAGAAAACTGCTGAAAATTATTTATTTCCTGTTCCATGGACTATAAAATCCTACCAGGCCTCCGCCAACGCTGTCGGGCCACATGGGCCTCTTACCGGGCTCGTTGTTTACCCATCTGTATGATTTTTCGAGAATCTTGTGCCGGACCCCGATGCAGCCCCAGAATCCATGGACTAACACCCATAGAAAACTGCCGAAATCGTCTATTTCCTGTTATTTAGCCAATAAAATCCTACCAGGCCTCCGCCAACACCGCCGGGCCACCTGGGCCTCTTGTCGGGCTCGTTGCGGACCCACCCGTATGATTTTTAGGGAATCTTACGCCGAACCCCAATGCAACCCCACACTCCGTGGGCTAACACCCATAGAAAACTGCCGAAAATCACCTGTTTTCTGTTTCTTGGCCCATAAAATCCTACAAGACCTCTACTAATGCTGTCGGGCCATCTCGACCTCTTGTCGGGCTCGTTGCGGACCCACCCGTATGATTGTTTGAGAATCTTGTGCCGGACCCGAATGTAGCCCCAAAATCCGTGGGTGTTGCTGAAAATCGCCTGTTTCTTGTTCCTTGGCCTATTAAATTCTATCAGGCCTCCGTCAATGCCGCAGGGCCTCTTGAGCCTCTTGCCACGCTCATTGCGGACCCACCGGTATGATTTTTCAAGAATCTTGCGCTGGACCCCCGTGCAGCCCTAAATTCTGTGGGCTAACACCCACAGAAAACTGCGGAAATCGCCTGTTTCCTGTTCCTTGGAACATAAAATCCTACCATGCCTCTGCCAACACCGTCGGGCCACCTGGACCTCTTACCAGGCTCGTTGCGGACCCAACCGTATGATTATTTTAGGAATCAGGCATCGGACCCCCATGCAGCCCCACAATCCGTGGGCTAACACCCACAGAAAACTACCGAAAATTGTTGTTTTCCTGTGCTTTGGACCATAAAATCCTATCAGGCCTCCGCCAATGCCACCTGGCCACTTAAACCTCTTGTCGGACTCGTTACGGACCCACTCGTATTATTTTTCGAGAATCTTGCGCCGGACTCCAATGCAACCCTAAAATTCGTGGGCTAACACCCACAGAAAACTGCCGAAATTAGTCTGTTTCCTGTTCCTTGGCCCATAAAATCCTACCAGGCCTCCGCCAATGCCGCCGGGCCACCTGGGCCTATTATTGGGCTCGTTATGAACCCACCCGTATGATTTTTCGAGAATCTTGCGTCGGACCCCTTTGCAGTCCCAAAATCCGTGGGCTAACACCCACAGAAAACTGCCAAAAATCACCTGTTTCATGTTCCTTTGCCTATAAAATTCTATCAGGCCTCCGTCAGTGCCTCCAGGCCACTTGGGCCTCTTGTCGGGCTCATTGCGGACCCACTCGTATGATTTTTCTAGAATTTTGCGTCGGATCCCTATGTAGCCTCAAAATCCGTGGGCTAACACCCCATAAAAAATTAGTGAAATCGTTTGTTTCCTATTCGTTGACCCATAAAATTCTACCAGGCCTCCAACAATGCCGCCGGGCCACCTGCTCCTCTTGCCAGGCTCGTTGCGGACCCACCCGTATGATTTTTCGAGAATCTTACGTCGGACCGCTATGCAGCCCCAAAATGTGTGGGCTAACACCCACAGAGAACTGCCGAGATCGCCTGTTTCATGTTCCGTGGGCCATAAAATCCTACCAGTTCTCTGTCAATGTCGCCGGGCCACTTGGACCTTTTGTCGGGCTTGTTACAGACCCACCCGTATGATTTTTCAGGAATCTTGTGCTGGACCCCATACAACCTCAAAATCCATAGGCTAACACCCACAAAAAATTGGTGAAATTGCATGTTTCCTGTTCCTTGGCACATAAAATCCTACTAGGCCTCCGCTAATGCTGTCGGGCTACCTCGGCCTCTTGCCGGGCTCGTTGCGGATCCACCCGTATGATTTTTCGGGAATCTTGCGTCGGACCCCCGTGCAGCCCCAAAATTTGTGGGCTAACACCCATAGAAAACTGTCGAAAATCGCTTGTTTCCTGTTCCTTGGCCCATAAAATTCTACCAGGCCTCCGCCAATGCCGCCGGTCCACCTGAGCCTCTTGTTGGGTTCGTTGCACCTGTATGATTTTTCAAAAATCTTACGCCAGACCCCTATGCAGATCCAAAATCCGTGGGCTGACACTTGTAGAAAACTGTCGAAATCGTTTGTTTCCTGTTCCTTGGCCCATAAAATCCTACCAAGCCTCCGCCAATGCCGTTGAGCCACCTAGGCCTCTTGTCTGGCTCGTTGCGGACCCACCCATATGATTTTTCGAGAATCTTGAGCTGGCTCCCCATGCAGCCCCAAAATCCGTAGGCTAACACCCACATAAAACTGTCAAAAATCGCCTGTTACATGTTCCTTGGCCCATTAAATCCTACCAGGCCTCTGCCAACGCCGACGAGACACTTGGGCCTCTTGTCGGGCTCGTTGCGAGCCCACCTATATGATTTTTCGCGAATCTTGCGTCGGACCCCATTATAGCCCCAAAATTCGTGGGTTAACACCCACAAAAAACTGCCAAAAATCATCTGTTTCTTATTCCTTGGCCCATAAAATCCTACCAGGCCTCCGCCAACACCGGTCGGCCACCTAGGCCTCTTGTCGGGCTCGTTGCGGACCCACCCGTATGATTTTTCTAGAATCTTGTGCCGGATCCCCATGCAGCACTAAAATTCGGGAGCGAACACCCACAGAAAACTGTCGAAATCGCCTATTTCCAGTTCCTTGGCCCATAGAATCCTACCTGGCCTCGGCCAACGCCGCCGGTCACTTGGGCCTCTTGCTTTTCTCGATGTGGACCCACCCGTATGATTTTTTGAGAATCTTGTACCAGACCCCATGCAGCCCCAAAATCTGTGGGCTAACACACATAGAAAACTATCAAAATCGTCTGTTTCCTGTTTCTTGGCCCATAAAACCCTATCAGGCCTTCGCCAACGCTGCTGGGCTACTTGGGCCTCTTGCCGGGCTTGTTGTGGACCCACCCATATGATTTTTCAAGAATCTTGCGCCGGACCTCCATGCAGCCCTAAATCCGTGGGCTAACACCTACAGAAAACTACCGAAATCACCTATTTTCTGTTCCTTGGCCGATAAAATCCCACTAGGCCTCCGCCAGTGCCGCCGAGCCAACTGGGCCTCTTGTCGGGCTCGTTGCAGATCCACCTGTATGATTTTTCGGGAATCGTTCGCCGGGGCCCCATGCAGTCCCAAAATCTGTGGGCTAACACCAACAGAAAACTGCTGAAATTGCATGTTTTCTGTTCCTTGGCCCATAAAATCCTACCAGGCTCGTATGGTTTGGTTCGATTTTTAATTTTTCGGCATTTATGCCCCACCCCAATAAAAAAAATTTAAAAATTAAATTTTTTCGCCACCTCTCTCCGCTCCCCACCCCACCCAACCCC
>JAABOM020000110.1:25671180-25687763 GCA_011800125.2 Solanum clarkiae
TTTAAAAACTTGTTTAAATAAAATAGCACTCGGTAATTATTTTGACACCGTGGAGGGTAAAAATTGGGTGTCAACATATATATATATATGTATATTCAAGCAAGCATATTAACAAAGAGTTACCTGCTTATTCGCATTTCTTATATAGTAATACACATATATATGTTATGATTTTTTTCTCTTTCAAGATTTTTTTCATTTAAAAAGCCATTATATATGCATGTAAATTAAATATACCGATAGTACAATTTTTTTTACTTAATTATGACAATATTTAACGCGTGATAGTATGTTATTTCAATTCTCCTATTCAATAATAGTTGTTCACTATTGACTTGACATGGGAATTAAAAAGCAGTAAATGATAGGGATAATTTTACCAAATCATTATTTGAACATAATTAATATAATGTCGCAAAAACTATAATAGGAGAATGATTATAACTAATGATAAGGATAAATTAGGAATTAAGTTTAAAATTATCTTTTAATTTGATAAATTGAACAAATATTATTAAATAAATATTTTTTATTATAATAGACAAGTAAAAATGGATCGAGAGAATAATTACCATTGATAATTATCATAAGAGTTTGCTTGCAACTTTCTTAGAAATGACCAAATTACATAATTATGTTTTTAAAATCCCCAAAGAATAAAACTTAACTTCTATAATTAGTTTAATATTGACTTTTCTCTTTTTCCTTTTCCCGTCATATTTTTCTCTTTTTTGCTTTTTGTATATTAAATTTAGTAAAATTATATTTTTTTTTCCTTTTTGTATATTAAATTTTGTTAAATTATCCACCGTCCATTTAAAAGGCTAAATAATTAACGAACTTCCTCGTGATTTCATAAAGTTGTGGAATATTTCTTACTTTTTCTCGTAGAAATCAAGTACATCTAAGCATTATTAATTAATTAAAATTATTACAACTTAAATATTTTGTATTAATTAATGCAAAAATAAAGTCGTTGAATAAATCAAATATTAAATTGTAATCTAAAAAACTAAGCAGAAAGTTACGCCGACTAAAACATATTTTATTCAATTTTTTTTAATTTAAATAACTAAAAAGAATAATCAATTATTCCTATAGACTTTTCACTAAACTTTTTCGAGAGAGGTATTTGAAATTATCCCTAAATATTATAAAAAGTGAGGTCTAGCAAAGATGTAGCGTGTTGGACATAATTAATTTAGTATGAAGCTTGTGAAACTTATTTTTCTTATTATTATGATAATTATTTTTTTAATTTTAAGAAATTTATTTTTTTAGAGAAAATATTTTTTAAATTATGATCAATCGAACATTTGGAAATATTGAACACATGCTTTTGTTTAAGTTTATGTGACACACTTCCTTTTAGTTTGTTTCAAATTCAAAAGAATTTCATGATATTTCTAAATTTATGAATGATTAATTCTACATTTTTTATTTTACTTTTATAAGAAGATTTTATCATCACATAAATATTATGGCACGTTTAAGACATAACAACAACAATAACATATATATTCAGTAAAATTCTACAAGTGATGTCTGTGAAGGATAAAACGCACACAGATCTTATCAGTATCTCATAGAGATAAAACACGTTTAAGACATAAACTTTTAAAATTTTAAAGTAACAAAAATATTATTATTATAATATTTTCAACTAAGTCACATAGTAGAATGATGGTTGCATATGTCTCTCATTATTTATATAATCACACACTAATTACATGCTCACAGACCAATAAATCCAATATCATAGTAATCACATGAATAGTAATGATTTGTTTGCCTATCATAATAAGACTTTTGATTAGAATAAAGTCAAGAACCATTTTGTCAATCCTCAACTCATTATCATATGATGATTTAATTATGCTTTAGTTTTATTACATTCTTATATATTGATTGGTATAAATATAAAGATCTTTTGTGTTCAGTGAATTATAAAAGACTCAGTGACGGAGTCAGATTTTTAGTTAAGTTGGTTCAAGATTAATAAAAAACAAATATACAAACTAGGAGAAGGGAGTTCGACATCTACTATATATACATAAAATTAATTTTAACACTATAAAATATTGTAACTTTTTGTTGAAGGGAGTTCGGATGAATTAACCCCCCTGACAATAAGGTGGCTTTGCCCCGAAGAGACTAGCTTAAATGTAGTGACATGGTTACATAGATAATTCGAGCTACATATATCGAAGAATAAACTGTTAAATGTATTATCAAAAAATAAGTTATACCAGGTATATTAATCAAATTACAATTTATATTTTATGCTTAATTATATAATGTATCTTAAATGTCATTCTTAAATATTTTTAACAAAATTCATGATTCGATATATATTTTTAGATGTTATTATTGTATCATTAGTTGAAGCCACCAATGTGATATTGCTTGATGTAACCAAAATTTTTTTGGGATATATAAAGTTTTGATCAACCTAGAGGAACTCAAAGATTGGTATGTGCATTGTCCTAAGGTGATATGATGAGATTTCACTACAATCAAAACTATGACAATATTCTTATTATATATAAAATTATTTTCATCATTAAAAATTGAGATCTTTTCGATAGAAAGTACTACGTATGAATTTAAATATCTATTTTGATGAATATTTTCTTATTTACAAGACGTTCATCGAAAATTTACTGATTTATGATCATGAATTTCTACATGATGGGATGGAAATTTGTGTTGTTGGGGCATGTAGACAACTCAACATGTTTTTTTTATAAGAAACTTCTTACAAATTATAATTAAAAAGTAAAAGATATTGGGAAATAGCTGCACCTCATGTTTTTTGTTGGTTTTGTTTGTTTTTTTGAAGGGTATGCTTATGGGTTTTCATGCTCAAAGGTACTTTTAGGTGGAAAAGAATGGAAGAGAGAGTAGAACAATTAAAAAGAAAATTAAATTTGGAATATAGTGAAATAAAGGGAATTAAAGGGAGTTTTTTTTCCTTAAAAATAAATTATTTTATTATTTAGTTCTTGGAAGAAAATGGATAGAAGGATAAGGAGAACACACATTCCCCCCCCACCCCCCCACCCCCCACACACCACATATGTATAAAACAATATAATAAGGACCAAAATAATTTTCATCTATTTAATTTTGTTTTTCTAATTTTTGCCAATATAGCTTTATCATTACTAGAAAAAGATTTTTCTGATAAAGTCCTAATAAACTGTCTCAGAGTGGAATGCTGATGGTTCCATCAGCTCCACAACGATCAAATTAAACTAGGAGCATGTTCAATATAGTTATATTTTATTTTGCAAATTTAACCGTCAGAACAAATCAGTTTTAGTCAATACCCTCAGAAACGTGCTCCGAACGAGAATTTTGATAGTGCAGTCAATTTGGAACGTCGAGTTTGATCTAGAATGACTCTTCGTTTGATGTCGGGGATTCCAAATGCAATTTGACCCCCCGAGGTTTTTCCACTAACGTGTATTTCCTATATTATGTGAATATAGAGAATATCAAGCAATGTCCTACGAGAGACAACGTACTTGTCATCCCCAAATCAATAGGAATGAAGGAAAAAGGCTCAGAAAGCATCCTTGAAACGCAGAATGAGTCATTAATATATTGATCGAAAATAATTTCGATGAATTTTTTTAATTAAAAAACCCGTCAAAATCTTGCATGTTTCTAATAATAAACGTAATAAATTGGTCTCAAACTTTCAATTAAGAAGAGGATATACCTATAATAAATTGAGGTCAATTATATATATGATGATTCTCTAAATATTGAGTTCACATAATAAATATAGAAAGTTCATCCATCTAATCTCATATGATATCAAATTTATAAGCAATTAATTAGTACATCCAATTAAATTTAATTTTAATTTTTCCCTCCATGAGTTCACATAATGAATATAGAAAATTCATTCATCTAGATTTATATGATATTGAAATTAATAAATTAATTAGTAGATCTAAATCCATTTAATTAAATTTTTTTCCCTTCATGAGTTCACATAATGAATATAGTAAATTCATACATCTAATCTTTAAATTATATTTCTTAAAGAATATGCCCAATTGTGCAATTTAAACATGCTAAAATTTTAAAATAATGTTGAAAAATAATCAATGATTCCACCAAATTAATCTTATGATAGTAAGAAAATTTTATTTTGATTCCTAATATTCATTGAAATAGTTGACTTATTGTCTCATGTCTATATTATTTTACTATTATCAATTTTTTTTTGGTTTTAAATTTTGTAAAGATCGACGAAATTAATTAAAATTTTAATTTAATAAAACAATCTATCAAAATCAAATTGCCTGTATCGAATCATGAGCACCCCTACTATTTAATAAGCAATCAATTATTATATCCAATTCAATTTTATTTTATTTTATTTTTTCCTTTGTCCACAAAACAACAAATGAGGCAAAAATAATTTAATTCTCTCTTCCCTTTTTTCTTTTTCTTTGCTCTATTCTAAATGGGAAAACTCAAGTATTTATACTAAGTCAACGAATTAATTAAATTGTGTGATGCTTTTTTCTACTATGGGTATGTTTGGTTGGGAAGAAAATGTTTTTCTCGAAAATATTTTTTTATACATAAATAAACTATTTATTTATTTTTTTATAATTTTAAAAGTATATAAAAATATCATTTCCAAATTATTTATGTATAATCTAATAAAACACTATGAGGTGAGATCAAAAAGGGGATAGAAGTGCAAGGGAGATGAGAGTTAAGAGCGTTGAAGGGTGGGGATGAGATAACGATAATTTCCTCATTCTAAAAGAATCGTTTTTCTAAGAAAAATGTTTTTCCAAAACATTTTTAATCTCAATGTGGCCGAGTGATCAATATCGTGGATTGACCACCATTATCTGATACATATTGCTGGTGAGACATAATTCCATAATATGTGCAAGCTAATTCATACACTATGATATAAAAAGAAAACTTTAACTAACTAAGTATTAAAATAAATAAATAAATATTAGAATAAACTTAAGTCTTTATCATATGCCCTCAACTTGATATATCTTAGATGGAGAAATATGTAACAAAGTGCACAATTTAAATACATGAAAGCTCAATTTGTAGGTTGACTCCAAATAAGTGACAAACTTATGAACTTATTTTGGATGAAAAAGTAAATAAATAAATTATATATTTAGTTTGAGTTCACACAAGCTATAATATAGTAGCATAGTTTGGACATAGGTGAAGTGCTTTTAATAGAAGTCTTTACATTGAATGTGGGGTCTCTCATTAATATAATACATTCCCTCCATCTTAATATATTTGTCATTGGAGAAATTTAAGATAATTTTTTTTTTTAAAATTTTATCCTTAGTATTAGTTATTGTCATGTGATGAAGAGGTCACGAATTTAAGCGTTGAAAACAGGCTCTGGTAAAATACAAGGTAAAGTCGCGTACAATAGACTCAAGCCCTTCCCCGGACCCTGCGTATAGCGAAAACTTTAGTGTACCGAGCTTGCCCTTTTTTTATCCTTAGTATTAGTTGTTCTTGAAAACTATAAACATCTCAAACTTAACACATAAATAGAATAAATATTCAATGAACAGACTTTGTATCTTCAAACATAAATAAGGATAAAATAGTTGAAATACCCCTCCTAATTAATGTTTTTTTAAGGGGCATGCAGATGAAAAACACGATAAATATTTTGAGATGGAGGGAAGTGTAAATGAAAAACACAATAAATATTTTGAGACAGGAGGAGTCTATAGGTTCAAAGGGAGTTAAACAATTGTATATAATAGCTTATGTGTAGATACATTGATTAAAATAATATATGTGCATATCAAAACAAGGGGGGGGGGGGGTTTAAGACCACAAACTTAATCATATGAAAAGGACAATCAAAACACCATTTTCAAATCCTAATTACATCCCCCACCCTACCCCCCACCCCTCTCATGGCCAACTTCCCCCTATTTAAACCTCTCTATTCCTCTAAACACTCTCCACACAACTTCTTGTCAACTTGAAAACTCATAATATTTCTCTTTTCTCCTCCTAGCTCTTTTTTGTCCCACTAAATCTATCAACAACAACAACAAAAATTGCAAGAAAAGAAAGAGTTGAGTTCATTGCATATTTGTAGAACTTACCTTGATGAATCAATATTGTAATAGTCCTTGTTCACCTCTAATGGTTCATGCACTTGAACAAGATGACTTGTTTGCTGGTAGATGCATACTAGTAAATGGTCCTGTTATTATTGGTGCTGGTCCTTCAGGACTAGCAGTTGGCGCGGGCCTTAAACAACAAGGGGTTCCCTTTGTGATCTTAGACCGCGCCAACTGCATTGCATCCTTATGGCAAAACAGGACGTATGATCGTCTTAAACTTCATCTCCCACGACAATTCTGTGAATTGCCTTACTTCCCATTTCCACAAAACTTCCCTGAGTATCCTACCAAGTACCAATTCATTAGCTACCTCGAATCTTATGCCAAGAAATTCGAGATCAGCCCACGATTCAATGAGTCAGTCCACTCTGCCAAGTATGATGAAACTTGTGGTTTATGGAGGGTGAAGACAGTGTGTAAAAATGGTTCTATCATTGAATATATATGTAGGTGGCTCGTGGTGGCTACAGGAGAGAATGCAGAAAAAGTGATGCCCGAATTCGAAGGATTAGAAGATTTTGGTGGACATGTTATGCATGCTTGTGACTATAAAACAGGGGAAGCTTATGAAGGGAAAAATGTGTTAGTTGTTGGATGTGGCAATTCAGGCATGGAAGTTTCACTTGATCTTTGCCACCATAATGCAAGTCCATCCATGGTTGTTCGAAGCTCGGTAAGTTTCATTTTTCTCATCCAAATTCTTTCATAAGCTACATGACTTACATTTGCTAAAGAGCAAAAAAGCACTTAATTTCCTTGAGCGCGTCTTTCCACATTAACAAATCTTCGATAAGTCTTGTCCTTCATCTGCCAGAAAATCTGCACACAACATACCTAATTCCTCAGCACAAGTATATAATGTCATGAAAATGAAATGTTCGATCTTGCATAAGCTACACCATCTACGTCTGCCAAGAGAAAAACACACAATTTCCTTGAGCGCGTCTTTCGTTCTTCATTTGACACATGTAATTCCTCATGACAAGTAAACAATCATATGATATCTAATGAAATGTTCAATCTTTTCAACAGGTTCATGTTTTGCCAAGGGAAATTCTCGGAAAATCGACGTTTGAGTTGGGAGTATCAATGATGAAATGGCTATCAATTGATGTAGTTGACAAGATATTGCTAATTGCAGCAAGGTTACTTCTTGGAAACATAGAAAAGTATGGTTTAAAAAGGCCATCCATTGGACCTTTACAGCTCAAGAACACAGAAGGGAAAACTCCAGTTTTAGACATAGGTGCATTACAAAGGATTAAATCTGGAGAAATAAAGATAGTTCCAGCAATCAAGAAATTTTCTCAAGGGAAAGTAGAATTTGTCAATGGTGAAATTCTTGAAATTGATTGTGTCATTTTGGCTACAGGATATTGCAGCAATGTTCCTTCCTGGTTAAAGGTGAGAAAAAAAATGTTTTTTTTTTAATTTTACTTTTTGGTGGTGTATAGTTTTTTTAAAAAATTTATGGACTGTTGTGACAGTTATTTTTAGATTTTCTGTTCCTATTTCTTATAGCATTTGTTATAGTGATCAGGTTGATAACAGAGAAACATATATTTTCTTTTTCTTTTACTATGGTAATAAAAGATTTGAGTTTTCCAAGAAAATTCAGTTTTTTCTTTTAAGAGTATTTAAGATATCTTTTTTCACAGGAAAGTGAATTTTTTTCAAAGGAGGGATTTCCAAAATGTCCATTTCCAAATGGATGGAAAGGAAAAGCTGGTTTATATGCAGTTGGATTTACAAGAAGAGGACTATCTGGTGCATCTTTGGATGCAGTTAAAGTATCACAAGATATTGGCAAAATTTGGAAAGAAGAAATTAAACAGAAAAATCAATCTGTTGCTGTTGCATGCCATAGAAGAAGCAAGTTGCCCTTCTAATAAATAACGACAACAACATACTCAGTATAGTCCCATAAGTTAAGTCTGAAGAGGGTACCTCTACCTTACCCTTCTAATATAATTTTTACTTTTTTAGTTTTTACCTTTTCTTCCTGTAATATTACTTGCCAAGCAACCAAAAAAGACCATTTTGTTACAAGAGAAGAAAAGAGACAAAACAGAGAGCAGCCCTGTCCAGAGAAATACCCAAATTTATCTTTGGGCATTTTTTATAGGAAGAAGAGGCTTTTTTTAGCATCTAATTTTGTACAAAAGGTTGAATATTATGTATTAATAGAAAAATGTGACTACATATATTTATGTATACATCTTCTTTTCTTGTAACTAATTATAAAGGTTAGTTATACAGTTTGCTCTACCCTCAGCCCAAAACATTAACAGTCCCTAGTCAATATACATACATCATACACCATTCCACGCACATAGCGATGGATGCATGTTGTATAGTTTATTTTACGAGAGTCGAACACAGAGGCGATAATATTTTTGGAGAGTCTGAACAACATCATGCTTCAAAGCTTGTGAAGGAAAATGAATCTTCTGATACTGTCAAAGTTGGTAAAAGAATGGTCAAAGGTAATAGGAAGGTTCTCTCACTCAATAAATTTTGGTCCACCTAAGTCATTTATTCTGCTGATGAGATCTATCTTTAGAACATGGTCCACCTAGGGCCCCATTAAATATGGTGGACCAAAATATCCATAGTTTCACAACATCCCTTATTCCAATTTAAATATGATATAGACTTTTCACTAGTTTAGTTCAAAAAAAATACCTATGCAGAACTCTTAAGAGCACCTCCATGTTGCCAAGCACATGGATAGAGCCCACAAAGAAGAGAGAAACATAGGGGGTTCCCTTGCTTTCAAGTCAAACTTGGGAGATACCCCAAGGCTTGGTTCCGTCTTTAAAAATGTCGTTATGTGCATGTCAGATTGTTCAAAAGTAGTACATTCTTTTCAACAATTTAATGCAAGTTTGACAATACTTTTAGAGAGTCCGAGCAACAATGGTAGAAACACAACACATTGCAGACAATAACCTGGTATATAGAAAAGGTAAAGGGACAAACTCATTATCCGTTGAGCTTTGAACCATGCACCAGCTACAAACTAACCCTCGGAAATTTTTCGATTATAAAGAAAAGAAAAAAGTCAAACTTGGAGAATAGTGTGATACTTTTTGAACTTTTCTAAAACTTTCACATGTATAATATAGTATACTTTTAAGAGATTTCCTAAATTAGATAGAATTTAGAATACCATACCTCAGAACAATGTCACCTAGTAAAGTGAAAAGATTATCTTGAACTTTAAAGGGGTACAACTGCATGATTGGTAGTTCAAAGATTCATCCTGAAGTAATCAAATTCCCCTCTTCAGAAGTCAAAAGATTTCTAACATTTGTGCACAGTATCTCATTATAACAGCTTGCCTTACCAAAAGTAGAAAATTATGAAATACAAACAATGATTCATTTTATCCATAGCCTAGCCACACCTATCAGCAAATCTTATATGAAATCATTGCCATGTTAGCATCCTAGATTTCTTCTCCAGTCTCATTCCTTATTTGGCTCCTGTACAATGTCCATAAACTGAAATATACCAAGGGCATCACGATCGAACTCTTTTCTTATATGAATCTAAGAGAGATAGGGAGAGGGACACGGACGTAGCTGATGATAGATGGATGAATATACATTTGATGAATAAAAATCTCGAGCTAAATTTAATTGATTCAGTTTACTCAAAATCATCGGGGAACGGGGGCAGGAGGGAAACTGTGGGAGGGAAGAAGATTGTTTATAGGTTCAGAAGAGTGGTCCATGGTTGTCTCCCTAGTAACAAATATTATTTCCTGTTTTTTAACAATCTTATAATATAAGAAAATGGGAATTGAACTTCTTTTCAATGAGATCCAACATGACTTAAATTTCCCATTTCTCAATGAGCAAAGAACATAAAAAAATTCCACTGACAGAAAAGATTTAAACAAAAAGAAGCAGTACATATATAGACAACCCATATGAGTTCCCATGCTGTTGAATCAACCATGCAGCAAACCTTTATCTACTGTCCCATCTAGAATTGCTTCACCACCACATACAAAATTCTTGTAAAAATAAAATACAATAAGAGAAAAGTCAGTTTCAAACCTTAAATTAATGAATGTAAAACACACAGCTCATGTTACTCAACTTGCTCCATGCAAAGTGTTTGAATTTAACACTTCTCTACCAGGAAGCTACAGTTTCTATTATGTCCTTTTGCAGTAGAACAAACTTAGATTTTTTTCCTAATCTTGCAACCATGGGCACAGCTACGGGTTCGATACTGTTGAGAATAAAGTTAAATTATAAAAGTGTGCTCTCTCTAACAGCTTATGCTTTTAGATGAGATGGCCACATACTTCTAAAGACAAAACTCAATAGCTTTATTTGGTTCAAACTCTGTATTTGTGTTAAAATGTATTTACCACACTAGCATACGCAGTGTAATCCCACCAGTGGGGTATGGGGAGGGTAGCATGTCTGCACACGTTACCCCTATCTCGTGGAGGTCAAAATTTATCGAATATGCATAAATAATTTATCCAGAAAATAAGCTGCTTTTTCTAGAATCCAGAACTACTCAAACTCAAAATTATAGTCCCGCCTCTGCTATTAGACATCACTTTTACCAAGAGAGAAATACACATGGCCTGGGTCACTAACTATATCCTCTAAGTTCCATGAGAAAGCCCATCCCTTCATGCTCTGATAAGCAGTCAATTTGCAAGTGTTAACTTGAGTTGGATGGTGGGCACTATATATTTGTATCTTACTGTTGCATGTCCTACTAGAAGGGTGTGTATCCTCTGATTGGTGAAGTTAAAATATATGAAGCTTCTATAGATGTCCCATATAAAACATGAGATAATAATAGAGCATCCTTGTCCAAGAGGTGTCAATTCACTGCAAAACTACAGAATACAGGTAGATAAAAAAAATTATATAGATATACTATATGTTGAATCCCCTTTTCTTCTTCCTGTATTTATTTCGACTTGCTTTAGTGAAATCCCGATTCTACCACTATTAAGGTTAGAGTTTTTAAGGTGAGACATGCAGGCAGAGCATAAAATCAGTGTGTTTAACTGCATTGATGAGAACTAACATTTAGTGATTTAATTTTTATATTAGCTTCCAAAATTATGTCTTTATATCCACTTCCAAAATTTGTACCCTGTACTGATTTTGAGTCTAGATCCTCACATAACATCTATCAATAAAAGTATATCCACTAAATAGTTCACTACTTGATTTCCATAATATAATCCCCACATTATACTCCTACTATAACTTGTTTGCTACAAAACAACCCATTAGAGAAAAATGTCATGTGCCTGGATAAAAGGTTCTCCTTCCGTTTCAGTTCATAGTCCACCAGTCAGCTTTCATCATCTTTCACTATTACTTTTAACCATTTCTTTAAAAAAAAATGAAATATGAATTTCCATATCATTGTACTGTGAACACAGATTGAAAAGATGAAGGTTCTATTTTCAAAAACTATTTCATTCTGGAGATAGGTTCAAATGACTCTTGATAAGCTACTTATGGTATTCAGTTTGAACCAGAAGACAAATAGGAAGATATTTTGAGCCAGAATAAAATCAAATGTGATATCATACATCCACTATCAAAAGCACATCCACTATCAAAAGCATTATCCTCAAGCGTTTGAAACTAAATCACATACATGAATTGTTTTACCGAAAGTTAATTATTATAAAAGGAATTACATTTGTTCTATCAAAAAGAGTTAATTCAGATGCATGTTTAATTTGACACTATATACGTACATGAGGAGTTGCAATTGCCAAAGTTCTTTCCATAACCGTGGGTGTGGGCCGGGTTACACACACCTTGACTACTTCCACGGAATAACCGCTAGCTCTTACCAGCGTGCTGGAGAACTTTTTCCACCAATACTTGAGTTGCAAACACCATGGCTTACTATCAAATTATTCACTTTTTGGAAAGCATTTGATCAATTTCTCCACTCTGGTTGTACATGCTGACAATTTTCTTTGCATATTGTGGCATATGTCTGTCAGCTCTGTAATTTCACAAAAAAAAAAAAAAGAGTAATGAGAGAGAAAAACATGGGTGTATTCCCTCATACTGGAACAAATATGAACTTGTACAAACCTTTCTTTTCCCCATTTGCGGACTACATGTAAGTAATTTCTGATTGTGTGATAATCTAGTGAGTAACGTGCAAATTCTAGACCCTTCGGTCCAACCTGAATCCACAGACACAAGTTTAAGCACAGGGAATTTGTTATTGTTTCTGAAATTAACAAGTAAATGAACAAAAAGTTCTTACTATGTTGAGAAGAAATGCTATTAAATTTCCAACAAACTTTGGGGCAGGTTGAGAAGGACCTCTTCCTGGAAATTCAGAAAGTTTCTGCATGAGTCTTGCGAGATCGCCAAGAAGGTGTTCAAGGAAAATATATACTTCAAGAACATAACAGAAAAGGATTTACTTCTCGGGATTCTGCCTTCCATACTGTAATTAACCGTGAGTATCATAGAAAATGGAGGATTTGAAACAATTAAGCAACCTAAATAGATAAATCCACTTGACTTACAAGGATTAAAACAAATTAAGGTTAATCTCAAATAAACAGTGGATGAGATGTGCAACATACTATAGAAGTAAATGAAGCAGTAGCCTGTTATGCCAGGATATACATAACATACATGCTAATGAATGTTATCAAAACAAATTGAGATTCACCTACAATCAATATCTCTTCCTTCCAGAAAAGTCTCATCAGATCAGAAGTGCCAAAATAGCTAAACATAATGTAAGGATATGGGCCTCTAACCCCACTCTTAACACATAAAGAAGGGTGTTTTGTAATGGAATCAGAATCAGCAACACTTGTAGATCTAAGATATTCATAAAATAAAGGCTGGTCCAAGCGTAGTGGTAAATTCATAAAATGATGCATAACTTGAACAAGCAACAACATACACCGTATGGTCTCACAAGTGAGGTTTGGGAGGGTAGAGTGTACACAAACCTTACCTCTACCTTGTAGAGAGACCCTCGACGCAAAGAAAGCAAAAACACCACATTTACGAAGACATAAGCAATAACAGGATAGTAAGAAAATAGAGGCATATGAGACAAGAAGTAGCAATACAAAACTAATGGTGGAAAACACTGAAATAGCAAAATAATAAAAAAAAATACCAAAAATAATACTATCACTGCAAGCCAGAGATACCCTACACGAAACTATTAACAACTAGCCTTCTACCTGAATCTTCGACGTCCACACTCTCCTATCAGGCAAATATTAGAATGTGGAATCAGCGTCAAGACAGGATTGAGGTTGCATAATCACCCTAACATTTCATACTTTTCCACAACATTGAAGGGGAAAAAGGATGGGGAAAAAACTCAGATGTTCGATACTTGCACATGGACCCACCAAAGAACAGTACGAAGCCTAAAACAGATATCCAATTCTGAACCAGCAAGGGTACAGATAGAGCTTTCTTAGTAACTACTTATGAAATGAAAAACATCACAAGACACCACATACCAAATTTTGCTTCATCGTCAGCCTTCACGGTTTCCATGACAAATGGCTGCCGCTTACCCTGAAATAAGACCCATGCTTTCAAATAAGTATATTGATAGAAGAGTTTTAGGGCAAAGTTGTGAGATGGAGCATCACATCTTACACTACTTATCGTTGGAGTAATTTCCAGAAGGTTCTCGATAAGGTTTAGCATTTCTCTACCACGTTCATTTCTGCATTTGGAATGTGAGAAGTATCTCTTAAACAAGATTATTCAAGGGTAGAGTAGTTCTTTTAACCTATCAAAGCTTACAAGATTTGGCAATAGTTCACCTGACAGTAACATACTGGGGATGCTGCATCATGCTGATTCCACTATATTTCGGCACACCCATGTATCCCACCACCAAATCCTGAAAAGTTCCTCGAAGGTAAGATTTGAAATGTTGACATGCACTGGGATATTAAGCTTCGTGGAAGGGTGATAAATCTTTAAGGAGCAAAAATACTTAATTGTCATGGATAATAAGATATGTAGCATCGAATCTTCAATGATATGATTTCCTAGAAACCCTAAAGAGTAAACTTATGAAAGAGGACCATAATGCATTACCGTCCAGGACAAAAAGAGTTGGCTACAAAATCCACCCCCACCCCCCAAATCTCATCTCTAGATCTGTCACAAGCTTTCACTTGAAAACAGTGGGAGCAAATTAGTAGGTAGGTCACTCTTGAACCTATAAATTCTTCAATGATTGAGGCTGCCTTTACAAAACCTCTTTCCGGTCAGAAAACTAAGCACTTAAAAGCTTCTTTGTTGAGAAAAAAAGAGAGAAGACGTACTCAAGATTTGATAATTTGATGACTACAATACGTACCTATTTATAACTGTCAAACTGAATAGAGATTTGTAAATGCGGGAAATTACACCAGTAAAATTAATCCCACCAGTAACAACTCTGGACATATTAACAAGCCCTTTCAAATACAAGGTGGCGAGACCAGGTTGGGTTTGCTATTCTGGGAACGCAGAAAAGTAGTAGTAGAAATTATAATTATCACACGAAAACACATGACATTTGTGCAATGCAAGAATATCTTCAGAAATGTCAAGTCTAACATTCTAGCTTTAATATCCTAATGAAAACACTTCACCTTCTAGCATCAAAGACTAATCAAAGAAGCATTTTAGAGTATGCTATTCGTTGATACTGAAAGTCCAATGTATGTGTCTGTACTGTGCACATGCTGCTCTTGGATGTATCTTTTCTCAGTATTCTTTGTGAAAACTGTATTATGCAATATTTACGGCCTTTGATTATGAACAGAGAACTCACCGCCAAGCCATTAGTGTAGTCAAAACAGCTGTCAATATAGAAGGAAAGAACAGTTCACAGATCAGCACAAGTTCATATTCCGAAGAACTAGAGACAGGATAATGAAATAAATGATAAATGACAATATAGGGAACAGTAAACTTGTATAGAATGTTCATTTAGACTTCTACAACTAGAGAGCATCTTTACATTAAGCCTTAAGAACATCTGTAGAACAGCTGAAATCCATGCTGATATTGTCTAAAAATGTTATATTTGTTTGATTAATTTCTTTATTTCCTAAATTGGCACAGCAGGGAATGCTACTATACGCAACAAACTCAACTAGTTTTACATGGATTTGTTTTAAAGAAAAGAATAACTAGTTTTACATGGCTCATTGACTTGATTTACCCCGACTATCCATATAAAGGCGACATATTACGAGTGAGAACCAGAGATGACATAGAACGTAATAAGCCCATGACACAACCTTGTGCAAATACTAACGTTCTTATGCATACTTCCTAGTTTATGACTCCAAAAGTGAAGGAACTTTTCCAGTAAAAGTGCAATTGGATACTAAATATATTAACTATTAGGAAGAAAGATGGTTCCTGAAGATTTTGTTTGTCATCAAGTTTGTTAATCTACAAAATCTTAACTCCACACCAATTTTCTTCCACAGATTTTCACCCTTACTCCATGAACAAAGTATCTACAACAGATTGACCTAGCAAAGATATTAAGAGCACTATTTGAGATCCTAGATTCTTTTTTTTTTTTTTTTTTGATAATTGGTAACATTGTATTCTTCAGCATTAAGGATATGCTGATGACCTTTAGAAAAATAGAAAAGGACAATAAGAGCAATACTTACAAGGACCCTAAGAAATCTAAAAGTTGATCAGAATCCTCTAATCCTATCTCTTTACACCAAAAATATAGAGATACAATGCAATTCCATTTAACCTTATGAATGGAATACCGAGTGCATTTCTCCATCTGAATCAGAATAAATATGTTTTCGAACCGTCTCTTTAAAATTCAAAGTAGATATATCTTTAAAATTCCTACTATTCCTCTCCTTCCACACTATCCACTAAATGCAGTGTGGAATTAAATTCCACCAAGTCTTCTGCCTCTTACTACCTCCTCTCCTGATCCAGCAACTTAGTAAATCGGCTGTGTGTTCTGGCATAGTCCATTTCACTTCAGAAAGGTTGAGAAACATGGACCAAACTTGTGCTGTGAAAGTACAGTGTAAGAATAGGTGACTGTTGGTTTCCCCTGTCTTCCCACGTAAGGAACACCATGGAAGTATGATCATTCCTTTCCTCCTCAAAACTTCATGTGTCAAGCATGCCTTTATGATGACTAACCAGGTGAAGCATTTAACTTTTGTTGGTGCTGAATTCCTCCATATCCACCTCCACAAACTCTGGTATCCACTCGGTTGCAAGTTGCACTCCTTCTTGTATGCCCTGCCAACTGTGTAGATCCCATCCTCACTGTGATACCATCTTACTGCATTTTTGGTAGTATTGGTGCCTGCAAAATCCCTCACTTCCTCCAACAATTTGGCTACTCTCTCTATTTCCCAATCATTTA